>PVKE010043422.1:0-13382 GCA_004027555.1 Craseonycteris thonglongyai | reverse complement strand
CCTCTCCAGCACTTATCCCTTGTCTTGTTGATTATAGCCATTCTAACAGGTGTAAGATGGTATCTCATTGTGGTTTTTATTTGCATCTCCCTAATTGCTAGTGATGTGGAGCATTTTTTCATATATCTGTTGGCCATATGTATGTCTTCCTGAGAGAAGTGTCTGTTAAGGTCATCTGCCCATTTTTTAATTGGATTGCCTGTTTTATTTTATTGTTTTTGACAGAGAGAGACAGAGACAGAGAAAGACAGAGAGAAGGGGAAAGAAAGACCCAGAGCAATCTCCATAGTTTTATGTCATCAGTTTTAGACATGGTTTTTGTTCCACACAGGTGGGTGGGGGCCATGCAGGGCAGCAACTGGGCTGGGGGCCTCCCGCATGGAAAGCACACCCCAGTTCAGCATATGGGACCACATGGGCCGGGGCCAGGATTTGATCCTTGGTCCCTGAAGCTGCAAAGCAGGCTCTTAACCTGCCGAGTCATCCTGGCTTCCTATTATTATTACATATATATATATATTTTTTTTAATATATTTTTATTTAGTTATTTTTATTTTTGACAGAGAGAGAGAGAGAGAGATACAGAGACAGAGAGAGAACTGAACTGGGGGAGCTCCCAGTTCAGCATATGGTTCCGCACGGGCCAGGGCCGGGATTCGATCCCTGGTCCCCAGCACTACAAAGTGAGCAATTAACCCACTGAGCCATCCCGGCTTCCCCTATATATATATTTGTTTTTTTATAAATGTAAGTTATCAGTTACTTTTGTTTTATTTTATTTTATTTTTTTTGTTAAATTTATTGGGGTGACATTAATTGATATCAATTACATTGTTTCCAGGTGTACAATTCTACATTACATTGTCTATACATGGCATTATGTGCTCACCACCCAGAATTAGCTCACTTTCCATCACCATATATTTGATTTCTCTTCCCTACTCCCCGCCCCCCTCAGGTAACCACTAAACTATTTACTGTGTCTATGAGTCTTGGTTTCTTTCAGTTTTATATTCCACCTATAAGTGAGGTCATATGTTTCTTGATTCTTTCATTCTGACTTATTTCGCTTAATAAGATGTTTTCAAGGTCCATCCATGTTGTCACAAATTGCTGTATTTCATCTTTTCTTATTGCTGAGTAGTATTCCATTGACCAGTTAATTTTAGATTAAGGTCTTACAGATAAAAAGAAACTGGAAACTAATTAATTTTACCTATCTGTTCTTGTTTTTATGGCTTGAACAAGGTAGGAACTTTATAAGAATGAGCTTTTTAAAAAAACATCTTTTATTATAGCTTCTCTTAGATGACACAATATTTTGTTGTTTATAAATATTTATAGAAAAATATATTTTGTTTCATCCATAAAGCCACTAAGAAAATTTAGAATTCAAATTATGTTAAAATGTTTATTTGTGTATATGGGAGTTTTAAAATCTACTCTTGTGGCAGCTGTCAAATATAAAACACAGTATTGTTAACTATAGTCACTGTATTATACATTAAATACTGAAAACTTACTTTTCTCATAACTGAAAGCTTGAGTCCTTTAGATCATTTTCACCCATTTTCTCCTGTACCCACCACCATTCCTGGCAAGCACCAAACTGCTATGTATCTAGGAGACTGGTTTATTTAGATCTCACATATAAATGAGATCATATAGTATTTATTTTTCTCTGGCTTATTTCACTTAGTATGTCCTCAAGGTCCATCCACGTTGTTGCAAGTGAAAGGCTCTAATTTTTTATGGCAGGATAGTATTTCATTTTATACATATTACATTTTCTTTATTCATTAATCTATTGATGGATATTTATGTTGTTTTCTTGTCTTGGCTATTGTAAATAATACTGTAATAGATATGAAAGTACAGATTTCTTTTTGAGACAGTGATTTAATTTTCTTCAGCTATATACCCAGTAGTGGAGTTCCTGGATCATATGGCAGATCCATTTTTAATTTTTAGGAATCTCCATACAGTTTTTTATAGTAGCTATACCAATTTAAATTTCCACCTACAGTGCATAAGAGTTTCCTATTCTCATCCTCATCAGCACTTGTTATCCTTATCTTTTTGATAATAACCATTTTAAGATTTATAAGGTAATATTTCATGGTAGTTATGATTTGCATTTTCATGATTATTAGTGATGGTAGGTAACTTTTTTGTGTAGTTGTTAGCCATTTTAACATCTTTGAAAAAAAAATCTAGTCAGATCTTTTTTCCTTTCTTTAATCAAGCTATTTGATTTATTGCTATTGAGTGTAATGGCATTTTATTTTTTTATTTTTTTATTTTTTTTATTTACAGAAATAGAAAAACATAACTCTAAAATTTTTATGGTAACACAAATTACTCCAAGTAGCTCAAACCCACCTGAGAAAGAACAGAGGTGCAGACATCACACTTCCTGATTTCAAACAATATTTCAAAGCTATAGTAAGAAGGAAAAAAAATGATACTGCTATAAAAAAAAAGACACACAGACCAATAGAACACAATTGAGAACCCAGAAATAAAATCATACATATATTGTCAACTGATCTTTGATGAATACTTGACAAGGGAACCAAAAAATCAAAAGACAGAAGGTAGTTTATTAAATAAATGGATTTGGGAAAACTAGATATTCCCAAGCAAAAGAATAAAACCAGACCCATATCTTCTACCACTCACAAAAATAACCTTGAAATAGATCAAAGACTTAAAGGTAAGAACTTAAACCATTAAATCCTAGAATAAAACAAAAGAAAAAGCTCTGTGATCTTCATTTTGGTGACGATTTCATAGATACGATACCAGCAGTACAAGCAACAAAAGCCAAAGTAAACAAACTCCAAACCACATCAATCTGAAAAGCGTTTGCGTAGCAAAAGAAATGATCAACAAATTATAAATGCAACCTATAAAACAGGAGAAAATATGTGTACTCTACATATCTGATGAGGGTTAATACCCAAAATATATAAGAAACTCAGAATTTTATTTTTAATATTTAATTTTATTGTTTGAGAGAAGTTGAAAAAGAGAAAGAGAAAAAAGGGGGAGGGTTAAGAACAGTCTCTATAGTTGTACATCATTAGATGTGACATGGTTTCATTCTACACAGGTGGACGTGGGGCCACATGGGGAGAGAACCAAACTGGAGATTGCCCAGATGGGAGGCAAGAACTTTTGCTGCCATGCCATCCCAGTGGTTACCAATGCATTGCAATTCAGCATGGGTTTGTATGGTCCAGGGCAGAAATTTGAACCTCAGACGTTGTGATTCTAAAAGAAAGTACTCAATTGCTGAACTATCTTGGCATCTCAGGAATTCACAATTCTTATACAAAATAAGTACAGGTAGAATATTATTTACACTGTAATAAAATTAGAAAGAAAATGTAAATAATTATTTTCAAACTAGTATCAATAAGTCTAATTTTTGAAAAGAGCCTTATATTTGTAAGAAACGTTAAATTAACTTCTAAAAATTTCAAATTATAAACCTCTGCATTTACAAATCATATTTTAAAAGACTCTTTCAATTAAGTTTCACACTTCTGAGTATCACATTTTTCTTTTCATCTCTAAACAACACCACAGCTATTGGATTAATTCAC
This sequence comes from Craseonycteris thonglongyai, assembly GCA_004027555.1. Classification (NCBI taxonomy): domain Eukaryota; kingdom Metazoa; phylum Chordata; class Mammalia; order Chiroptera; family Craseonycteridae; genus Craseonycteris; species Craseonycteris thonglongyai. Next base: position 9,771 of record PVKE010043422.1, on the reverse strand, counting down.
TGAATTTTAGAATATTTTTTATACAAAAAAATTTACTATGCGTTCTTTAACAGTGCTTTTTCTGTGTGGAGGGAGTTTCCTTTGCAGAGCTAAAACATTTGTACTCTTTAAAAGATTTCTTGACTTTTTTTTCATTTTAAATTTACATAAAACCTAAATATGTCAATTAGGACCTGAGCTCTAGTAAACTGTAGGAGCTCTTAAAATGTGATTTTTTGAATACTTGCTTTATAAAGTCTCTTAAAGTGAAGAACCACGTTCACATTAAAAGTTCCTCTGTCATTGCAATTCCAAGTCACCTTTCATGCAACTATGTCAGATAGAGATTTGCATATGAGTCAAGATTTTAAATGAGATATGAAAGAAGCAGGGTTTTTGTCTTGGAGGCAGCACAGATTTAAGAAATTTGATAAAAATTGTAATAGTAAGAATTACAGTTGTGAAACTACGTGTCTTAGACTCTAACAAAAGACTAGTCATTACCAAAGACCAGTGACCCAAAAAAGCCTCCAGCACCAGCAGAGGGAATAAAATACACTCAGGAACACAGAGACAATACTGAGAAATGTCCTTATAAGTTTTGAAAAGGTAAACTGATGTAGCATTTTCCCAAACGACACTAGTGTGACAGCATTTTGAAATTGTCAGCTTCTAATCCAGTTAAGAGGCTTATTTTCACCACTATCTGTCTCTTACCTTTGAATTTCCTCTTATAAACCAGAGGTCCTCAAGCTATAGCCAGCAGGCTAAAGCCAGACCAACAACTATTTGTATAAATAAAGTTTTATTGGAACATAGTCCCATATTGTCTATGGTTGTTTTCATGTTATAATACAGATTTGAGTAGTTGCAGCAAAGACTGTCTGGCCTACAGAGCCTAAAATATTTACTAACTGGCTTTTTGTAGAAAGACGTTTGTTGAACCATGTTAGAGATGTAAAACCTTATAGACAGTATACAGGTAGAGAGGATGGTTAGCAACAAATGCTTTGGAGGATTCTCATACAGAGAAACATGTACAAATTGGCCAATGACCAAAGAGTCTGGGGGACTCTATTCTCAGGACAGAGAAAACTTAATACTGAAGACATATGAAATACTGAAGCTTATATTAAGCATATAACTTATTTAACACTCACGGGCCGGGTGGCTTCAGTTGTGGAAGACTCCAGGTATCTCAGACATGCACTTGGTTATAGGGTTGACCTTCCCACTAACATCGGAAGGACTTGGCCAAATCTTGCTGGGAACTCCACTTGCTAAGCTCTATCAGCTTAAGAACATCAGTAACAATCTGGTATTAGGTTTATTAGCTTACTACAGAAAAGGAAAATGCAAACCATGAGGAACCATGACGATTCTCAAAACAGAGAGTCAGAGGTTATTTATAGCATTTTGGGGTGCTGGAATTAGTCTTAGGATAGTATACACCGGGAACGAATGGACTTTGTAAAATAAGGAGCTGCTGAAAGATCACTGGTCCCACCTTTAAAATATATGTCTCAATAGAATTACTATTAGGTCAGTTGGTCTAGGTTTTAGTTTGAAATATGTGTTTGAATAAATTGATGGTAAAAGTTTGAGCTTAAATAGTTTTTCTGGCAAGCCACGCTTTCATAGAATTTATCTGTTTTGTAAGTCCTAATGCAATTTTGAAAGCATGGTTTTTGTTACAAGGCCTGCTATAAGACCATACATTGAAATAATACACACACATTCAGGTTTGTGGGAAGAAATTGCAGTTGAGGATGGGAACAGTTTCTATTTGCATTTAAACTGGTACAGCTTAATTATAAGATGTCCCCTTCTCTTTAGACCTATGAAGAATCACTGATAAGAGTCGAGTGAAATCATCAAATACTAAATGCTCCGTCAAGATCTCTCCCTTTTTCTTCCCCTCTGCTGTATTCAGCTTTATCTCACTGTTTTCTGCTTTAAACTCCAGGGAAAGTCTCAATGTTTCTTTTAATATGTCACCTCCAGAAGCCCAGGTCTCCCTGCGTATGTCTTATGTTTCAGACTATAGACTGTGAGTTTGTAGTGTAATACATTTCCACATGAGTATTTATTATACTCTGTTTAGTTTTTTTTCTTTTCCATAGCCCTTTTTGTCTCTGATATAATATGTATTTCACTTTTTTTTTTTTTTTAATATTGGTGTTCCCTGTTGTGATAGGCAGAATTCTAAAGATGCCCTTTCTCAAAGTTTTCTATCTGCTGTTTATTTAATCAAATACTGATATAGGTACTGCTGTGAAGAGATTTTGCTGATGTAATAAAATCCCCCAAACAGTTGACCTATGATAATGTAAATTATCCATTCATTCAAGTGGAACTGACTCAATCAAATGAACCCATTAAGCTCTGCTGATTTTCCTCTGGCTAGTAGCAGAAAAGAAAAACAAAAAACAAAAAACATATATATATATATATATATATATATATATATATATATATATATATATATATATATATATATATATTTGAATTAAGAGAATAATCTGATGGATGTCTGCTGGTTTTAGAGATGAAATGGATCATATGTAAGGAGCAGCCACAAGGTGCTTTGAGAGATTTTTTTGGGCCTTAGTTCTACAAGAGCAAAAAAATTATCTCTGAACAACATGAATCATCTCGGGAGTGTTCCCCCCCTCCCCCCGACTTCAGATTGAGAACCCACCTCTTCAGTATCTTGGGTTTTTATTCTTTGTTTTCACTCTGTGAGAACATAATCAGAGGACCCAGCCAATACTAGTCAGAGTTCTGACCTACAGTACTGAAAGGATAAATGAATGATGTTTACACCTATTATGAGAGCAGAGATATATATGTTTTTCATTTTGTTCACTGTTATATCCTTGGTGCCTAGAGTTATGCCTGACACATAAGAAACTTTTCAGAAATAATTCAAATTAACCTACTAAGCACTATGAATCATTTGAGGCTGTCATAATCCTATAGACTCACTATAGATATTTCACCATAAATTCGGTTGAGTAAATAATTAAGGTTCAAAAATTTGAAAATTCCTTCTAAAAACCTTACATAATCTTTGATAAAATTGTATTGAAATTGTTAAAGACACCAATGATATAATTACAAGTGTTTACAATTTTTTAAAAGATGAATTGATTACCAGACACTGAATACTTAATTTAATGCATGTTTTAGTGCACTTTATGTGACATAAATTAATTTGCAACAGAGGCAGGAAACCTATCTCTAAGGTAATTAGTCATGGTCAAATCTTAATTATCTTCTTAAATGGAAAAACAACAGGGTTATCAAGATATCTACTTTGGTATTCTTGAGTGGTACTTTCTTTTATTTGTTAATAACTCTTTCCACTAAAACAAAACATTCAATAATACTTCAACACAAGGACTTTAAAATGATACCCATTTCAAACACCTCCAACCTTTCATGCTCTGTCTATTTCTTCCAATCACAGCAGGAGGTGTATTTATCACATTTTACATGACGAAAGTGAGCCTCAGAGAACTCAAGGTCAGAGAAATGGAATTGGTAAGCCTAAAATTCTAGCACAGGTGGATGCATAACTGAAATTCTGCCACACTGTTAATCAGTCATGTTTTATTTATTTACTGCATCATGATTGTTATGAATATATGTATAATTACATCCACATCTGAATATTTGCACAGTATTTGTAACAGAGATTTACTAAATATGAACAAGATATGATCATTTGTTATTTTCCTAGACAACAATTTTATCTTAGAAACTTTGTTAGAAAGACTGGGTTGAGTAAATTGTAGTCATGTGGGAAATAGTAACATTGGTAAAACAAGTACAAATGCACTTTCATCTACAAACAGACAGAACAATTTAAAAGTAACCAGTTATCAATTAATTGACATTTCTTTCTTTTTCTTTTTTTCAATACAGTTATTGAGGGTGCACATTGTGCCCAGCCATGTATTCTCTGCTAAATTCAACATGAGATTTGTCCTGAGTATTTTGGGAGTTTTGAGAGTGTGATATATTGACAGAGAGCTGAGGCCAAAAGATGAGTCAATAATAGCCTTAAGTAGAGCTGTTTGGAGGGAAAATGAGAGGATGATTGTGGGAATATTCCAGATTAGATAAAGCAAGTGGAAAAAAAAAAACTGAAAGTGAAGGAAAATTTGTTTTTTGTTGAGGCACTTTTGGATAATAGAGTCCCTTGTACGGGCAAGAGATATAAAGACTGAGATGAACAAAGGATGAGATTTGTGTGTGTAGTGTCTTCTAGGTTACATTAGCAGAGTTAAAATTTATGTGGTGCCAGTGAAGGGAATGTAATGAGCAGGTTTTTTTGTATGTGCTCATTCATTCATTCATTCAACAACATTCAGACTTTGTATGTGTATTGCGTGCCAGGTGCTGGCTCATGGACTATGAGCTACAGACTGCAGTGTGTTTGTTACTGTCAGGGTGCTTTCTCTCATGTAGCTTATTATCTGGATTGATGGTTTTGAAAGGTCGTTCTGCTGCAACATGAATAATAAATTGTAATGAGGAAAGACCAGACAGAGGGAGCTGAAGTGGAAAGCAAACGGAGATGGTTGCCTGAGCTAGGGGCCAGGACCTAGCAACAAGGAAGTCATTGGTGACAAAGATAGCAATATATTAGATGAAGGAGGCATTTGGAACCCTACTTCTTCTTTTAAAGTTAGGATGAAAGGGAAGGTAGATACTGTTTATTTTCATCACTATATTTACAGTCTTCATCTGCTAATTTAATCTTTAGACTAGATCATCATGTTTGCCAGATCATCAGTCACAAACATTATTAATTTTAAAGTGAGCCCAACATCTGTTTAACTTACTGACCAGGACTGAATTTAATAACGTTAGGTCCTTCTTCCCAACTTTTCAAAATTCACAAATAAGTACTAATCTCTGGATAATAATTATCTTGAATTATAGGATATTTTTCTTTTTACCAATACAGAAATATAGTCACATTCAGTTAAATAATTCATATTATTTAACGGATGAGTGGTTAGCAAATCTCTCTTTCCCACAAAGTATCTACTAATCTATTGCAAGATGGGCCCTTCCTAACTTCATAATATAGTTTAGTAACTAGTTGTGCATTTATTTTTTATACTGTGCAATTAATTGTTTTTTATATAGATATTTTTGTTCTGTCACATATAAATGTTGTCATTCTCTCACAGTATTTAAAACAAAAAATTGTTGAAATAGTTATTTGAATTTTCTACTACCCTTTAAAGAAAAAGTAAATAAATTTGTTCCTTTCATGTTTTTCTTAGGTTTTAAAGTTATATTAAGTTTATAAAGTACATGTTTTTAAAATTATATTTTTGGTTTATAAAAAAGCAAATATACTTAAAGGTTTAATAATTTTTTTCAAATATTAAAGTTCGAATGTAATCATAATTTGCAAAACAATGTATTCTTCTACCACACTCATGAAACAGACACATGGGCCCTGTTTTCAGACCCTTATTTTCTTGGAAAAAAAATTTATTTAGAGAGTTGAAAAATTCCAGCTTTATAATTGTTTATTCATTTTTTAAGATTTATTTTTATTGTTTTCGACAGAGAGACAGAGAGAAGAGGGAGAGCTCAGAGCAGTCTCCATAGCTATACATTAGTTTTCAATATAGTTTCATTTCACAGGTGGGCATAGAGCTGTACAGGGCAGGAACTGGGTTAGGGGGCTCCCACATGGGAAGTTTGCCCAGGCAAGAATCGAACTGGAGACACACTCCAGTTCAGCATATGGGTCCACAAGGGCCAGGGCTGGGATTCGATCCTGGGACCCTGGGGCTGCAAGTTGAGCACTCAGTCTGCTGAGCCATTCTGGCACCACTACCAGCTTTATATTTAGATCTGAGAGGAACAAATTTCAGAATAAATTTTATTCTTCAGCTACTGAACATCTTTTAACATATCTATGCTTAATTTTTTATTAGTCACATTATGGCTTATTTGTACAGTTGATGGAAGTCATAGGGTTGAATTTGAATATATTTGTATTTAACTTTTCTTTTGCTAAAATTTATTTGTTTTAGTTTGGTTATTTATTTTTCAATCCTGAGTGTTACACATTTCAATTTTAGTAACATTATATTATAAATAAGGTAAGATAAGTTTGACAGTTTTGGAGAAAAAAAAAGTATAGAATTGTTTCTTTAAATTGTCAAAATCATAGTACTTTTGTAGTCTTGAACTATGTAAAAATTAAAGTGTATAACAGAAATGTTGAATATTTATTAGAAATCCTAGGCCTGCTCCCATTTCTAATTTGATAAACACTTTTTTTTAATAATTGCTAAGTTTATTGGGGCGACATTGGTTGGTAAAAATTACATAAGTTCCAGGCATACAATTCTACATGACATCATCTGTATATTGCATTGTGTACTCATTAATAAACACTTTATTAAAAAATTCCAACTTTATTTTTCTATCCACTTTCTTTAATCTTCCTTTTCTTCTTGTTCTTAGCAATATATTTAATACCATAGTTGCAGAAATAAAAAATTTAGAATAAAAATTTCTAATCAAAATTTCCATTTTGTACATTTCATCTCATATAAGGTAATTCAATATTTATAAGTGCTTATAAACTACAACAATTTATGTAAGCTGACAGGTACCTTAAACAAGCAAATATTTTCGATTACTATTAAAAGAAAATAAACATTTAGAGCTAGTCCTGCTTAAGTATTCAACAAAAGTGAACTTTTCTATTCTAATTTTTATCTTGCCTTTAACACTTCAAGGGCAAAGTTTGTGAAATAATCTGAAGACTTACATTGATAAATTGATGGATACATTATAGATACTAGAGGATGGGGAGGAAATAAGGTTTTTTTCTGGATAGTAGTTTCTAAATAGTACATTTATTTAATCTCTTCCTCTGGTATTAATTCTATGATAAAATCTCCCTTGTAGAAGGTTTCTACATAATTCATCTAGGCATTCCTTACATTTGCAAGAAGTTGCCTTATGAATAAAACCTATAATTTCTGCTTGTGGTTTATGTCAAAGTCAAATATTTTTTTATTACTTTGAAGACTTTGAAAACTTAATTATAGATATTATAAGTATATTATTTTCCACTCAAAATGGTGTCTGCTTTTAATATTCAAGCACACTAGGTGAGTGGCTATTCTCCAGAGAAATAAACAACTGTGGATTTAAAATTCTTTTTAATTTTCTTCCTTATAAAACCCTACCAGAATTCTTTTGGCTTTCTAGAGGTGTGCTATAAAATTGACTGACAAAGAAGTTAAGAAGTTAATTTAATTCTTATGTATAAAAACTGATATGGAAAAATCAGGTTTCATTAACTATTCAAATATTAATAATACTCTACTCTCTATTGCAGACTCTTGAACATAGAGGGCACTATTACATTAATGAAGATCATCATTCAAAGCGGTGTTTATATCTCCTTTTAATGGCAAAGCCATATACTTCAATGTGTTACATGATCACTGTGTATTAATCATTTTGTTTTTTTCCTGCAAACATATGTTATGATACTTTAATAAAGTCCTTATATAGGCTTTCATTTGAGATAAGTAAAGATGTGGATGTGAATGCATATAGATATTTCTGGAAAACATTAGCTGATATGTTAAATGCCTCCATAAGTTTTCTAACAGCAGCACACTTAATTTTTAACACATATTATAATGTGTCATGACAAAAATAAGTCTGCACAAGTCACAAGACACTAAATATTTAAAAATATGAAAAAGACAAACTTTGGCATTCTTAAAATGCACACATTTTGTCACATTTGTGCCAGAATATGCAGAGCACTATATTTAGTCTTAGTGATGCACAACAATTCTGGCAACACATGAAGTAGTTCCAGATAACTGCTATGTTGATCTTTCCAAGAAATATAAGGTTGTTTAAAGTATTGCAATTTTGAGTTGTGTTAATCTGTAAATTTTTATCTAGCTCATTTGAAAATACAGAGGGTATCTAATCTAATAATAGGTAGTATTCCTGTGGGTGTTTTCTAAAGTGGGAGCAATCAAAAGAGAGGTACCACATTATCAGTTTGGAACACTATTCACTTTTGTCTTCTAAGTTCTTAATGTTTTACTTATTCCTAAATGCTTATGTAATATATTGCTCACTGCATTGCTGTTTTCCTATGGCAAAATACTCAGACACTGGGCCAGTCTCTGAAAATAACCCTTAGCATATACACTATATTATTGGAATGATTAGGAGATAGAGTTATTGATTATCATCTGAATTTACATACAATAGATATCAGACAAAAATTACTTTGCAAATAACACATATATTAAGCAACTTGAATGTGTCTGTATCCTTATCCATTCTAATCCCATTGTCTCTAATCTCCTCAAGATAATGTTCTGAAAGAGTAAATTTACCTTTATGTAAAAAAAAAAAAAGAAAAAAATTATACAGGGCTGGAATCATTCTAAATAATTAAGAGTGGTATACTATTCAATGCGATATTAAAGAGATATTAAAATAATTATTTTGATTATACTAATATTGACAATTTTAATGAGTTTTTAAATAAATAGAAAATGTAGAACATTCTTGTTAGAATTATTAATATATATGTTTGAGTGCATGTATACATATATATATCGTGGTTGAAGCACAGATTCTGAGACCTGACAAACTTGCGTTCTGATTCTAACCCAATCACTTTAAACTATGTCAACTTGCAAAAGATTAATCTGTCTGCCTCAGTTTCCTTATCTGGAAAATAAGTATGAACTCAGTCTTCAAAAACTATTTTTACAGGATTATTGTAAAGAACTAAAGATGTAATTCCAGGTAAAATGTTTTAAAGTGTGTTTAGACTATATTTTATTGTTTTTGCATGGTTTTCTCACATTAAGTGGCACTTTATAATAATATGTTTCCATTTGCCAATGCCTAAATTTTAACTTCTAGCAATACACTCCACAAAGAAAAGATATTAGTAAAATTGAACTTCAAAAAGATGAATTGGTGTGTGCATGGTGGTTTTTGAAAGGTAGGAAATTGAAGGTATGGTGAGTAGTCAAAAATATAATGCAGTACTAGAATAAGGTCATATGAGGATATTCAGTTGTGCTTTATTCCTGTTTGAGAATTACAAAGACATCAAAAGTATTCATCTATTATAATTTGGTTCTTTTGCTCCCTGTCATACTTTAATTACAATGACTACATATCATATTACAGTGTTCTAACAGTAAGATTTTTGAAGTGTTTTATAGGTCTTTTTATGGGAAGAAATATCAATTCACAATTTAGAGATTCCATGACTGCAAAGTTAGCCTTTTGCCAGTCATTGAAAAGTTTGCTTCACATTATAGGTTTGTGTATGTATATTACACACACATACACACATCACAAAATTTCAAATCACTCCCTTTATCTTTTACAACAACCCTACCATCACTTCATGCTACTCTCAGTAACCTGGATATCTTTGCTGTCCTTTGGACACACTTAGCTTCTTTTGTCACAGGACTTTAGGTCCCACACTGCCTGTTGCCAGAGGGACATCATCCTCATTTCATTCAGATCTGCTTAAATGTCACCACATTAGACTGAGCTCCAGTAATGCCATATATTAAAAGAGCATCACTATCCCATCACTCTGCATTGTCTACTTCATTATTTTTCAACATAGCATTTATCGTAAACGTATATCTACTTAATTGTGAATTTTTGTCTTTTTCTAAACTGTATTTAGTAAAATATAATTCTACTAAAACATGAGCTTTATCTGTTTGCTCA
>PVKE010043421.1:0-13382 GCA_004027555.1 Craseonycteris thonglongyai | reverse complement strand
GCCCTCTCCCACCTTCCCTCCCTCTCTCCCTCCCTCCTCCTCCCCCTCCCTCCGGCAATCACCAAGCTATTGAGTGTGTCCATAGGTCTCTGTGTCTTTGTTACTTTCACTTTTATATTCCACCTATAAGTGAGGTCATGTGTTTCCTGATTCTTTCAGTCTGACTTATTTCGCTTAATAAGATGGTCTCTAGGTCCATGTTTTGGACATTTTTTTAAAAAATATATTTTTACTTATTTAGTTATTTTGACAGAGGAGAGAGAGAGAGAGAGAGAGAGAGAGAGATACAGAGACACAGAGAGAACTGAACTAGGGGAGCTCCCAGCCCAGCATATGGTTCCGAACGGGCCGGGACTCAATCCTCAGTCCCCGGCGCTGCAAAGTGAGCGCCTAACCCACTGAGCCATCCCGGCTTCCCCTTGGACATTTTTAACTGCGGTGATTTAACTACATGGAAGGCAGGCACCTGCTGTGAGGTACAATTTCATGAGCTCAGGAAAACTCCCGATAGTCCCCTAACTGTTCTCTTAATCATGAAAACACAGTGCTGTTCAAAGCTCTGATCTGTTTCTTTCTTTAGGTCCTTGAGGAGGGTCATCCTTGAAAGCTTTTCGTAGAGTTTATCTTAGTGCTAAGGAATTCAGATCTCTTCTGTCAAGGCTATTTTGAAAGGGAGAGACCTTAAGAGCGACAGGAGCTTGGGGGAGAGAGAAGATGAAGGGCTTATCTTGAGTCACTAAAGATAAACTTTGCCTGGTTTCTAATTTTATTTAGCCTTGAAGCCTTCTAATGAGTTAGCCTAATGAAAACTCCAGTATACAGTGAAGTCCACATCCAACTCATGGAAGCCGTACAAGGGGAGATTAACACTATATACTTCAGTCATATCTTAAAACTAGGCCCGGAATGGTTTTAAAAGCTTGGATGGTAGAGTGGTAGAGCGGGGTGTAGCTCTTGTGTTCAGTGTTGCTGTCTGCCTAGAAATCAGGCTGAACTTTGAGACCTTGTAAATAAATCCCAAATTGCAGTGTCTGAAATCCTGAGAAGTGTTGAAATGGTTGTTTTTATTGGGGAAAATCATTAACTGATTTCTGCACCTGATCTAGATGCTAAGCCAGCTGGACCCTGATTTGGTCAGGATTCCGTGTTGCTCATAACTACTGGCAGCTTCATGCAGGATCTTTTCTCCTAGGCCAGGGTCAAGGGATCCTAGTTAGTGAATGATACGGTTTTGCTTTTCAGAGCAGGTTGTGCTGCCTCCGCTCGTTTCCATGGCTGCATCTCTAAGCATCTAGATGTAGGAAATCATTTGCTTTTAATCGTCTCATTTTCGGGTCTGACCAGAATGAACTTTGTGTTTCTTATTTGTGATTTTTATATGTGTCATGGTGTTTACTGCTAGAGACGCTTTACTTCAAAGAGGAAATTGACAACAGGGTCAAGCCTGCTTTGAAAATGAAAGGTGGGAAGATGGGAAAGAGACCAAGTAAATTAGCCAGCATTAATAGGCCAGTGATTTGTTTTTCATTTCTAGAAATTACCATATCCAATCCAAACAAGAGTAAAACACATTTCATCATTTTGCTGTTTTGCGCATGCTTTTATACGATCTCTATTCACGCTTCCCCAGATTCTCTTCGTGGTCGTGTAGGTAACGTACCTCTGTTGTGTCACTCATCTTCCCTATTTTTCCACAGAGGGGAGCTGTAACTGCATTAAGATGAAGCCAACAGAATTGCAAACATCAAAGATTGAGCACATGATAGTGAGAATGGCCAGAAGTTTCTGTTTATCAATTGACAGGAGAGGAGAAATAACTTATCAGGTTTTGTTTGAAGATCTCAGGGTGTTGAAATCAGACTGTTAGATCTTAATCCAACGAGAATGAAAGATGAACTGCGTTTATGTCTGCTCATGACAAGTCATTCTTTTACCTTGGGATATGAATCTTATCTCACAGTGGTCTGAAACACTCCTTTCAATGTTGTTTGTTTTTCAAACTACAGTGCTTCCCAGGTGTGCTAACTCTGGCAGAACACTAGCATCTGGTAGGTGAAAAAGAAGATCCTTTGGGGGCGGCAAATATTAATTAGTGTATTCCGTGTGCCAGGCACGATTGTCATCCATGAGGACAGAGCAGAGGACAAAACACATGAGTTCCTGTCCTAAGGAGCCTCCACTTTAAAGATTTATTTTTATTGTTTTTGACAGAGAGACAGAGAGAAGAGGAGGGCCCAGAGCAGTCTTCGTAGTTGACAGCATTAGTTTTCCATATCGTTTCACTCCACAGGTGGGCACAGGGCTGCGCAGGGCAGGAACTGGGCCAGGAGCCTCCCGCATAGGTCCCGGCAAGAACTGAACTGGGGGCACATCCCATTTCAGCATGTGGGTCCGCCTGGGCCAGGACTTGATCCTCAGGCTCCGGGGCTGCAAAGCGAGTGCTTAACCCGCTGAGCCATCCCAGCTTCCCCAGGAACCTCCGCTTTAGAGGAAGGAAACATAATAAAAGTCAAACCATAGAAGTATTATAAAATACAGTAAAGTGTTACAGACTGACCTGAATTATTCAGGAAAGAGCTTTCTGAGGAGTGACATCAGAATGGAAGTCTGAATGTTGGGAAGAAAGCAACCATTTGACAATTTTGAGGGAGTAGGGGCTGAGCTCAGCGTGTCAGAAAGAAACTAGAACAGTGGACTGGGATGTGGTGACCAATGAAGAAAGGAGAAGGGAGATGAGGTGGCAGAGGGAGGCGGAGGCTGGGTCACCAAAGGCCTCGTGGGCCACAGTTAAGAGGTTCCTTGTGTTACACTGAGAAACCATTGAGTGTTTAGTGCGGGAAAGGGATGTAGGCTGATGTATGAGAAAAATGAATTTGGCTGCTGTGGAGAGAATGGACCAACATGACAAGTGTGGTCGTGATTGGACCTGTTCATGGGCTTGGACTGGGGTTCTGACAATGAAGGGCAAAATGGTCAGTTTGGAGCAGGGGTGTCCAACCTTTTGGCTTCCCTAGGCCACACTGGAAGAAGAATTGTCTTGGGCCACATGTGAAATATACTAGCACTAACAATAACTGAGAAGCTTTTTAAAAACTGTAAAAAAAAAAATTAAAAAATCTCATAATGTTTTAAGAAAGTTTACGAATTTGTGTTGGGCCGAGTTTAAAGCCATCCTGGGCCACACATGTGGCCCGGGGGCCACGGGTTGAACAAGCCTCGTTTAGAGATATAATATTTATTGTCAGAACTGTCAGGACTTGTGCAGGGACTGGATGTAGAATGTAAGAGAGAAAAATCAGGGGTGGCCACTAAGTTTTTGCCCTGAGCAACGAGTGAACAGTGGTGCTGCTGACTCAGGCATCTGGTGGCCGTGGTGAGAGACGGTGTGACAGAACACTTGGTTCTCTACAGACTTCTTTCAAGTTTGCATGGAGTCACCCACTCTGTGCCAGACTATAGCACAGATGTAACTAGAACGCTTCAACAATACTTCCCGCTAGTGATGTCTAAAGGGAAGGCTCTCAGGGGACGGTCTGTTTCCCAATAGTCAGGGGCCTGTCATTTGTAGCTTGTGCAAAACGGCTGTATCAGGAACACATGATTTCTCCAGTTCGGTTTTTCCCCCAGACTGAGGTGGGACTAAGGAAGTGGGTTGGGGATTCTACTTAATTTTCCAGGCAGTAGAGGACCAGTTTCCAATGTTATTTTCAGTCAAATAGTTCACATTTTGGCTCCAGGGGCTTTGGAATGTTAAGTGAGTGATAAGATTTAGCTTTGAGGTTAAGAAAGTAAACACAAGTGAGTTCCTCATTTTCTAAGGTTCAACAACCCACACTAAAGAAAGCAACTATATTTTATTTAAAATGCCTAATTTTATTGGGATCATATACTTGTATATGTATATATATATGTATATATGTATGTATATGTGTATGTATGTATACATGTATATATGTGTATATATGTGTATATATATGTTGAGAGAAGCCTTTTTTCTGTGACTATCAGCATATATGCCATACATATATATAACATACATATACATATGTATGCCAATAGTCACAGATAAAAAAAGATATCTATCTACCCTCACCCCCCATAAATATGAGATAGCAGAAATATTCACAGTTTTGGATCAAAACAACTGGACAGAATCTTTTTGTTTTTTGTTTTGTTTTTTTTTAATCTTTAAAGATTTATTTTGATTGTTTTTGACAGAGAGAGAGAGATAGATACAGAGACAGAGACAGAGAGAAGGGGGAGGGCCCAGAGCAGTCTCCATAGTTGCATATCATTGGTTTTTCCACATAGTTTCCTTCCACAGGTGGGCGGGGGGCTGCACAGGGCAGGAACTGTGCCGGGGTCTCACCCCAGTGAGAACCGAACTGGGGCACTCCCCAGTTCAGCATATGGGTCCACACGGGCCGGGGCCGGGATTCGATCCTTGGTCCCTGGGGCTGCAAAGCAAGCGCTTAACCCACTGAGCCATCCCAGCTTCCTTGGACAGAATCTTATAAGAATATCTCCTCATTCATTTGTTTCTTCATTCATTCATTCATTCATTCATTCAGTCAACAAGCATTTGCTGTGTTCTACGCATTATCTTAGGCTCCACGTATACAAAGACTTACAGTTTATTGTTATGTACTGGAAGTTACTACTCACCTTTTTTTATAGTTAAAATGAGCAATAACAACACATTTACTTTGATTGTATCCCCGGTGGAGAATTTTGAGCCATATCTTGAAAGCAACCAAAGATCATGTTAAGGGAGTTATATATATATATTTTTAAGATTTATTTTATTGTTTTTAACAGAGATAGAGACAGAGAGAAGGGGGAGGGCCCAGAGCAGTCTCCATAGTTGTACATCATCAGTTTTCAACATGATTTCATTCCACACAGGTGGGCGGGGGCTGCACAGGGCAGGAATTGGGTTGGGGGCCTCCCGCACGGGAAGCACACTCCAGTTCAGCACAGACTGGGGCCGGGATCCACTCCTCGGTCCCCAGGGTTGCAAAGCAAGTGCTTAACCCGCTGAGCCATCCCGGCTTCCCCAAGGGAGTTATCTTGAGGGCAATGGGAAGCCTTTGGAGTGTTTTACATGTGGGAGTGACCTCGTCTAGCCTTGCACATTAGAAAGCAAGGGTATGGAGATGAAAAGTAAGTGAATAGGGGTACCCTTTACCTGTCCCCCGGACCTGTGCCCTCCCTCCATCCCCCTCCATACGCATCGGCTTGTGACTAAGCCACCACCAGGGTCTTTGGTGCCCCTTAGGAAAGACAGGTGCGTATGTGCTTCTTGAAATTCCATAAGCACATGCTTCTAGAGCAGAGTTAGAAAATTATTACACCAAACCAGTAACACCAGTAGCTTTTTAATCTCATCATATTGTAATGACTGTATTTTCCAGCTCAGGGACATTCCAAGGATGTGTGTGTGTTTGATCTTTTACCTTACCAGCATCTTCTTTTCATTCCTCCAACTGTTTATTACGAATTCAAGCAACTGAAGTAAGCTGAGTAGAAACCATTACCTTTGTAACTGTGAAGGCTTGGAATAGAGTTCAGGTGAGATTTCCTCCCATGATTTAAATCAGCAGTGTCCTTCTAGCTGCCCTGGGCCACATTAGAAGAAGAATTGTCTTGGGCCACACATAAAATGTACCAAGACGAACGATAGCTGATGAGCTTTAAAAATATATGTATCTCATAATATTTTAAGAAAGTTTACGAATGTGTTAGGCCACATTCAAAGCTGTCCTGCACCATATGTGGCCCACTCGCCATGGGTTGGACAAGCTGGGTTTAAAGACTCCTTTTTAATGAACTGTATCTATCCTTTAAGGTTGCTCTTTTTTTTTGTTTTTTTTTTGTTTTCTTACATTGAATCAGAAGATTTATTTTTTTTAAGATTTATTTTTTTGTTTTGAGAGGTGAGAGGGACAGAGAGAAAGAGAAGGGCTCAGAGTAGTCTCCATAGTTTGTGCATCATTAGTTTTTTTTACAGTTTAATTCCACACAGGTGGGTGTGGGCCACCCTGGGTGGAATTAAACTGGGGACTTCTCCCATGGGAGGTGAGAATCTTTGCCACAATCCCGACAGTTACCAGTTGTGCTATGCAATTTAGCATGTGGATTCACACAGGCCAGGGCCAGGATTCGATCCCAGACCTTGCAGTTGCAAGATAAGCACTCAGCCTATTGCGCTATCCCATCATCCCAAGACTGTGGTTTTCTAGAAATGTCTTGGAAGCAGCCTACCGCATTTTCTTTCTGATGAGTCATGTATCTATCTATTTGTAGGTTTTATAGACACTATGACTCAGGTGGCAATGATCCCAGGTTGATAAAGGAGGAGGAGCAGATATAAGTTTCCAATTTCTACACCACAGAATTTATATATCATCAAGAAAAGAAATGAGAATAATTTTTTCTTGTAATCTAGCTTGTCGTTCATTTCCTCAGCAGATAGTTGAGTGCCTCGGTGTACCAGACAATGCCAGACACAGTGCCTACTCCCATGGTTGTTTTGGCACAGGCTTGGAGGAGGTTTGGTGGGCTCATTAAGAAAAAAAAATTGCTTAAAACTTTAACATCGTTGTTATTTACTCTACTAGTTTGTTTAAAATTTATTTATTAATTCATTTAACAAATGCCTTTATTTTGATTAGTTGTAGAAAAGACTATGCTAAGTTTTAGGATTCATGAAAGAAACCCAAATAAAGATGAAGCTTCCAAAGAGTTTTGGAGCCCACTGCATTTTGGTGGTTCCCATGGTGTCAATAAATGCATCGCTAGAGTTAAATCCAATATAATAACCAGCAGTCGTTTGAAACACTCATTTGAAATGTCCTGGGGCTGGAATAAATAATGAATCATTATTATGAAGTGTTAGGCCCCTGGGGAGTATGATCTTTGGACCAGCCAGAGATGGGATGAAAGGACTTTCTGGTCACTGAAGCTCTAACAGAATACAGAATCGGTAATGAATCCAGTCACATCTCAGGGCACACAACAGGGGACAGAGCTACTGCTTCACCAATGTCTCTAGTATTTTCCTATTTCTTATTTACTACGTCTTCCTTGCATGATCTAAATCCCACTGAGTTTTCCTCTTTGGCTCTAATGAACATTTCCCTCTAAATCTGTTGTCCACTGCCCATCCCACAGAGCTGCTAACAAACACTACAAATTCAAGGCCAGGAACAGCAAGCCACGTGCAAGCAGGACTGAAAAGGTGTTTGAGTCAAATGACCTTGGGTTTGCAATATTTTTGTGTTTTTTACTGTACAAAACATAACACTAGGCTTGTAGGCAATTGGGATATATGACAAAGATCTTAGCTTTTAGAAGCTGTGAGGTAATCTTCAACATTGAAGACACCTGTTCAGATTTCGGGTCTAGAGAAATCTAGAGAATTTAGAGAGACCTTACAGAGAGAATTTTTGAAAAATAAGGTAAAGGTAGAAGAGGGAACTGGGAGGGTATTGGCTTCGACCAGCGGACATGGTGGCTTGTGACCTACAGTTTTCTTTAAGAGGCGAGAGAGACAAGTGGAAGGGGAGGTAAGTATCTCCTTTGATATTTTTTAAAGGTATATTTTATTGTTTTTGACAGAGCCAGAGAGAGACAGAGACACAGAGAAACAGAGAGAAGGGGGAGGGCCCAGAGCAGTCTCCATAGTTGTACATCATCAGTTTCGACATGGTTTTGTTCCACACAGGTGGGTGGGGGCCACACAGGATGGGAACTGGGCTGGGGGCCTCCCACATGGGAAGCTCGCCCCGGTGAGAACCAAACTGGAGGCCTTTGCATGGGAAGCACACCTCAGTTCAGCACATGGGTCTGCATAGGCCAGGGCTGGAATTTGATCCTTGATCCCTAGAGCTGCAAAGTGAGCGCTTAACCTGCTGAGCCATCCTGCTTCCCCCTGATTCTTTTTTAACAACCCTGAGAGGTAGGTTTTTAGACTCTCACAGTATAGTCCTCTCTCCTCCTCAGGGGATACATTTGAAGACCCCTCCCCAGAGGAGTCACAAAAACCACAAAAAGTACCAAACCTTACAAATACTATGTTTTTTGTATACATACATACATATAATACAGTTTAATCTATAAATTAGGCAATTTCAAGGGTAAAAATTGGTTCTTACTGTAGATCTTAGCAACCTCAGCATATGATTTTTTGTTCTTTCCTTATTAAATCAAGAACTTTCACCTTTTTATTTAGAAGAAACATTTTACAGCTTCTCTTGGGCATATCTGAATTGCCAGCATGACTATTCCTGTGCGTTGGTATCATTATTACGTAAAATAAGGATGACTTGAACACAAGCACTGCGATACCATGACAGCCACTCTGATAGCAAGACAGCAGCTAAGTGACTGAGGACTGGGAGGCACTGGGCAAAGGGAATTTACATCCCCATTTATTAAAAAATCCACACACACACACACAGGTGTATATTCCGTAGTATGGACACAGCATTATTTGTTTCATCAGCCTTGTGATGTTTGACTTTTAGATTGTATCTAGGTTTTTGTTTTTCATAACAAGTGATGCTACCATGCACAACATTCATGTTTTATTTCTATAAGGTATAGTCCTAGAAATATGCATGGTTAGATATTAATAAATGCATATTTAATATTGTAATAGGTTAGTTTTGAGACGACTCTACTGGATTCAAGTTAGGATTTACTTTTACTACCTTCAATATGTGTGGCTTGTGTTATTGAAAAACAGTTTACAAGAAATGACCTATTAACCGTGAGTTCAGTGAAACATCATTAAGTGAATAAGGTTGGAAATAAATATTTATTTTCCTTGGACTCTGAGGAAGTTATAGGGTGGTCGGCTTCCTAGAATGTGTTTTAGTAACTCTGATCCCCTGGGAACAAAATTGCGGCTTTCAAGCTTTGGGATTTGTGGAAAAGAAATGTCCTTAGCTGATTTAAAGCTAAGCTGGTGGCACAAGCTAGGTCATTTGTGCCTTTTAGCCAACGGTGTCAGAGGTGTGGGAAATGGCGGTTTGAAGAGAAATCTTTGTTCATATCCCTGAAGAGACTGTCGTGATAACCAAGGCAGTTTTCTCTTGTACTTTTAAGAGTGAAATCAGCTGAGAGAACATTTGTGTCTTACTTTAGTGGGAAAAATTCAGCAGGTTTAGTTGTCCAACTCATAGGGCTGCTGCTTATTTTAACAAAATGGAATCTGAGACGATGTCATTTGCATTGTTTGAAGGAAGAGGAAATCTGGTCGCCCTGCAGCTGGGGTTTTTCTCTTTCTTTGCCCTCCACGCTTCCTTATCTCCTCCTGTTTCAATCACTTTCACTGCCAAAGGCCTAATCCACATCTGCAGAAAGAGAACACGCCTACACTCAGAGCACAGGGAAAGGCATTAGGGCCCTTAGAACTCTTCCTGGGTTAAAAGTGCTTTCATTAACTTGCTGATTTGTCTCCCAGAAAAAGTCTGGTTTCCTCTTAAGGGCCTCCAGAAAAGCAGATTCATTTTTAGTTTCAAATTTATTTCTTTTTGTGTAAATTTTAACCTTTTATCAAAAATAACACATGTACATAGTTCAAAAATTAAATAATACAAATGGATTTATAATGAAAAATAATATTTACCTGCCCCTCCCTTCCTCACCTCTGGTCTCATTTCTAATTTCTCTTTCTCTCTCTCGCTCTCTTTTAATAATAATAAATCACATTAATACAGTTTTTTTTTCTTTAAATATTTATTTTATTGCTTGAGAGAAGGTGAGAGAGACAGGGGAGACAGGGAGGGCCCAGGGCAGTCTCCATGGTTGTACATCATTAGTTGTGACATAGTTTCATTCCACACAGGTGGAAGTGGGGCCACGCAGGGGGAACCAAACCAGGGGCCTCCTGCGTGGGAGGTGAGAGCCTTCTCCGCTGAGCCATCTTGGGAGTTACTAGTTGCGCTGTATGGTTTGGGGCCAGGAGTAACCCCGCAGACCTCGCCACTACATAAGCGCCCAACGTCTGAGCTATCCCAGTATTGCCTCCTCCTCCCTTCTTTTTTTAAATATTTTTAACTGAACTGGGGGCCTCACTGCATTCGGGAAGCACACCCCAGTTCAGCATGTGGGTCCGCCTGGGCTGGAGTCGGGATTCGATCCTAGGTCCTTGGGGCTTCAAAGCGAGCGCTTAACCGGCTGAGCCATCCCAGCTTTCCCCTCCTCCCTTCTTTTGTCCTTGTATCCACTACAGTTAAATCGTCATTTAAAATTCCTTAATGGGCTATCCTATGTTAGGTTGCTCCCACTTCTAGTAAGAGAAAATCAATTCCAAATATTTCAGCAGTAAGGACAATGTATTTCCCCATAATAAGATGAGATAGGCTGTCGATAAGCTTAATGAATTCAGGTAATGTCTCAAAGAATATATGAGGCCATGCTTCCTTTATATCTCTTCCCAGAGCCCAGTGTCGATTTCTCCTCATGTCTCTTGGCTAAAAGCAACCACATCTCTACAACTACTGACTGACAGACAGTATGGAGCTACCACAATTTAGATGAATCCTATTTGACCCCTGATCATTCCTGAGCACATGATTCCAATGTGGACACGTGGATATGACCTGGGCGTTGCTAACAAGGAGAGGCAGGGGAAGGGAGTGCAGGGGAGAGAAGGCCACCGGTCCGACACCAGGAACATCCACTACAATGAACTCCGTCGCTTTGATTTATTTATATCTTTATTTATTCTTCCATAGACTCTAGAAAGTGCTTCTTGATGCCCCAACCCTTCTCAGCAACGTTCCCTCCCTCCCACGTCCCAACATTTGTCATCTGTGCTTTGTCATCATTGCTTGTGTCACCATTCACGTTCTACGCTATCCATTTTTTAAGTATTTCAAGTTCTTATGCAGAGATTGACTCTATTGAAAAATCAACCATCAGCATTTCTGTTATCACTGATTTTTTTTCAAAATCGAAATTCTATCTTCCTCCAATGAATCCGATATGTCTACTACTGTGCCCAGTGCATAGCGGGCGCTTGTGTTTGCTGAACGAATGAATGTGTCTCAGGTGATTATAAGTGGATTCTATTTGTAATGCCAAGTCTAATAGCGTAGAGAGAGGGTGGGGGAAGGGTGAGGGGATGGATGCAGGAACACGCCTAAATTTAGAATCAACCTTCTTATGTTGAGTTCTGTTTATTAAGGTAGTTAAAACTACTCTGAAAACAAAGCCTTCGACAGGGGGCAAATCTCAGATGGCATGTGTAGATTGTAATACAATATGAGTACTCTTCTCTAAGAATTGGGAGAGGGGAAGCCGGGATGGCTCAGCAAGTTAAGCACTCGTTTTGCAGCCCCAGGGACCAAGGATCGAATCCCGGCCCCAGCCTGTGTGGACCCATATGCTGAACTGGGGTGTGCTTTCCATGCAGGAGACCCCCAGTTTGGTTTCCACCCTGTGTGGCCCCCGCCCACCTGTGTGGAACGAAACCATGTTGAAAACTGATGACGTACAACTATGGAGACTGCTCTGGGCCCTCCCCCTTCTCTCTGTCTCTCTCTGTCTCTGTCAAAACCAATAAAATAAATCTTAAAAAAAAAAAAGAAAGAATTGGGAGAATCTCTCTTCCAACGACAAGGATCGGGCCTGTGTTATTGCTGTCTGTGGAGGCTCTGTCCGGTGCTGTACTGGTGCACCTGCACCTGTATGCACAGTGCAAAGCAACTCCCCTTGCTCACTGCCTGCATCGGCAGCACACAGCAGAACACGTGGGCTTTCAATGAGGATTTGCCTCAACAGGCCACCTCCCTGTGATAAATGACCCACGGGAAAGACAAATGAAGCCAGCAGTGGGCGAGCTGTTCTCTGAGAATAACTCCGCTCTCTCCAGGTATTGTCAGTGAGAATTCCTGGTGAGGGGAAATGGATTGTGTCTCAGGGAGAAGAAAACACACCGGCAAGAGTATTGCTGTGAGGACCGCAGGCGACGTAGCACCAAGGAAGAGTCGATAGCAGATGGATGGAGAGGTAGCCATGTGAGATGCTCTTATAGGAAATCTTTGTATCTCTCATTAGAAGCAGAATATGGATTCAGCTCACAAGGCAGATCTGAAACACTTGCCGCTCTGTTTTTCTCTTCATGCGAGTCACATCATTTAGCATATTGGTGGGCAGAAACCGTGGTTACAATGTCGCTAATTAGAATATCTGTACTGGCACTGAGTGGACCATTTCCCTGGCTTTGTATTTCAAGTAGTGAATGGCAGAGGGAATTTTAATGATGCCCTATGAAAGCAACTAAGCAGTGCAGCAAATGTTTCTCAGTTCCTTTGCTGGCATTGTTAGGAGAGGGATTTGTTCCTAGTGGAAGTCTTGTTCCTTAACAATGGGGGTTAGTGTTGGTTCTCAAAGGACCACTGATCCAGGTACCTTTTTGGATAGATGTAGGGGGAAAGGCCGAGCATGTTTATTGGATTTGCATGGAGGAGAGAACTAATTTCCTCTCATTGAATATTTTTTTTTCTTTGCATGATCATTATTTTGGAATAATTTTCTCCCACCATGGGCCCATTTAAGAGTGCCCATTACTGTGGAAATTGAATTACAGAGAAGCAGTGAGTCCAAATTCCTGCACCATTAAATTCAGCGTTGGATACTAACAGGGGTTCTGTTAGTGAGTTGCCATTGAAGTGGCTGGACACCAGTGATACCAAAAAGGTTGGCCCAGGTTTGAACGGAGCCTTGAGCTTCAGGGCCTTTTGAGTCTGAGTCTTGTCACTTCTCTAAAATGGACACAGCCTCTTTCAATCCCCTATATCACCCTCTGGCCTTGACCTCAGGCTGAGCCCACATGAACCCTTCATTTACCAACTCCAACCTGGGCCAGACGTCCAGCCTTCCCTGAAATGCAGACCTGAGACTGTGGGCAGGCTCTCTTCTGGAAGCTGATGGAATTTCGTGGTGGGGCCTCGGGGCGATGGTGAGAGGCAGGACTCACCTCGTGCCAGAGCCTCCTCAGTAGCAGACTTTTCACTCTGACTAGTGGTCTTGCAGGCCCTTGGTACCTGCTTCTCCACCTGCCGGGGTCTCCTTTCTGCTGGGAGCCTGGGCCCTCCAGCGTCAGGCTGCATCCCAGCTACACAGCTTGTGGCTGCTGCCTTCCTGACAGAATACAAGCGGGAGCCCAGGCTGATGCTCTTAGTGATGGCCGAATCCCCTATCCAGTCCTAGGACCCATGCCCGTGATAAAGAGGAATGGGGACTTTAAGAAAACGGATGGGGCTCGGACATCTGTGGGTGGAGCTCAGGTTCTGACTTTGTAAAATTCTTTGGTTCCAACTTCCTGTCCCTCTCCTCTCCTCCCCTCCCCTCCCCTCCCCTCCCCTCCC
>PVKE010043420.1:0-13383 GCA_004027555.1 Craseonycteris thonglongyai | reverse complement strand
GTACGTTGGCTCAGTAAAGGTAAAGTTCTTACAAGATTTGTGAACTTAATTGAAGAAATAAAAACATTTATACATGATAAAAATGAAAATTATGATGAACTAACAGACTCTTGCTGGCTGGTGGATTTGGGTTTTCTTGCTGACACCATGGAAAAATTAGATTCTTTCAATTTGGAGTTGCAGGAAAAAGACAAAAATATAGCTGAAATGATAAGCTCTGTAAACACATTTAAAGCAAAATTGACTTTGTTGATATCACATCTGCATATCAAGTCTCTCGTGCACTTCCCATATATGAGGAAAACGCTAGGTAACAATGAATTAAACGTGTCATTATTTATTGAGACCCTGCAAGTGCTTCAAAAACAGTTTGAAGAGAGATTTCTGCAGTGTACAAATATCGAGCCAATTATCTCCTTCTGTATCGATCCTTTTACTTGACAAATAAATGTAATAGAACTAGCCGCATGTATTGCAGACCTTGTTCAGGGGAAAGCAGAAGAACTAGAGTTAAAAATTTTGAACCTTAAGAACGCTATTTTGCTAAAATCCTTAATATCAGAGGACTTATGGAACATAGTCAACAAAGAAAGGTTCCCATTTTTAAAAAAAGCGACATATAAAATCAAATCGTTTTTCGGGTCAACGTATTTATGCGAATCTTTGTATTCAAACATGAATTTAATAAAATCACAATATAGATCTCGACTTACCGATGAGCATCTTAATAATTGTTTGCTAACAGGGTTGTCGTCATATTCTCCTAATTATGAGGCACTGGCCAATGAAATGCAATGCCAAAGATCACACTGACAGATTGGTTTTTTTTTATGTTTTCTTTTATGTTTTTTTAAATGATTTTATTATACGTGTTTTTTATTTACTTTGTATTACATTTTGTATATATGTTTCTTTGTGTGTATATAATTTGTACAATAAATTTATTATTTTAAAATTGTTTTTGTTTATTATTTTTTATTCTTGTTCAATAATAAATATCCTTAGAAATAGCTGGTGTCCGCTGCCCTACCAATATTTTAGAATGCGCCCTAGGGTATAAAAAGGTTGGGAACCCCTGGTCTGGAGGGTTTGTATACTGGTTAAACAGGAAAGATTAGATGTAGTAGACTAGATGTTTGAAAAGGGTTTATCTGGATTGTTGGAGCTAAAAAGATTCTTTCTTTCTTTCCTCAGTATTCACATTCAGATTTATCACCTGATAGCTCTCTTCCTATTCTTACCACAATTGTAGCAGAGTAGCTAAAATGTATAGGACCTATATTAATAAATACTTTATATGTATAATATATAATATTTAATACTCAACAGTCCTCCTTGTGCCAGGTATTATTAGTACCCAGTTTATAGGATATTACGACTTGGAGCAGTTAAATAACTTGTTCAAGGTTCATCTCAACCTTATTTATTAATATTTCTTATATATTATTTTTAACTTTTAAAGGCCAAGTCCTTCTAAAGAAAATTCTAGTGGTGAGCACATAATGCAATACATAGATGATGTAATGTAGAGTTGTACACCTTGAAACTATAATTGTTACCAACCAATGTCACCCCAATAAATTTAACAATAAAAAAAATGGAGAGAAAAAAAAAAGTAAGATACAAGCACCTACAGTTTGTTCAATATAAAAATAGATTTATTATTCTCTTTGATTACAAGGGGCAAAGCATGCTAATTATTTTTTAAAAATAGATAATATATCAAGATGCAATAATATAATTTTTTTTTTAAATCATAATCACCCATTTCCTACCACTCAAGAGATAGCCAGGTCATGTTTTGATATACAAGAAAGCATAAATTGTTAACCAATATAATGCTATATTGTGGATATATTCCCATATTATTATATAAATACATATTTAATATTTTATAGATGTATATATGATGTAATACAAATATTATTTCTGTATTTAATATGAATATATCAATATGTTAATGGTTGTCTAATGTTTCTAATTCCATAATTATTTAACTGCTAACTTATTGATTGGCATATAGGTAACTAATAACTTGGAAAATAATAAAATGTAATAATTAATATCCTGATACCATTGTCCAATTATATCCTCAGAATATGTTCCTAGAAGTAAAGCTGTTGGATCAAAGGGTATGCACATTTTCAGACTGAACCACTTTAGATTTCCACTAGCAATATGGGTGCCAAATTGCCTATATTCTCAACTATAGGTATCATCAATCTTTTAAGTTTTGCTGATTCTCTAAATAAAAAACAGCTTACCATTGATTTGATTTGTATTTTATAATTACCACTGACATTAAATTTCTTCTCATATGTTTAATTAAGTCTTTTATAGACTACCTAGTCTGTTTTTTTGTTCATTCATGTTTTTTCTATGGAAGGGTGCCTTTTTCTCATATTATAGGTGGTAACTCTTTGCTTCTAATATGTTCTTCCATATTATCATTTGTCTTTAATAATTTCACTTTCCATATTTATTTGCTAAATAGAAATTTTTAAGTAGTTAAATCTAATTTTTCTATAGTTTAATGGCTTTATATACAGAAAATGTTACTTTAATTGCTGACCTCCCCACCCCACTCCTACACACACAGAGTATGCAAAGGTACTGCTGTTGCAAACCAACAACAGTTCAGAGTTCTATATTTATTACCATTCTCACCATCCCTTAACCTGTCAATTCTGTCTGTCTCACTCCAATCTCACAACATAAAGCCCAATCCTCATATTAATAACCAACTCTTCTATCTAAGGTTCCTTTTTGGTAATCTTTTAAATTGTAAAAATACCTAGTATTTTAAACTGGATTATATTGATGTTTGCATAATGGCATGACTGTGTACTCTGCAGTTCTATGACATTATGGCATATAAATTATATTCAATAAAGCTATTAAAATAACATAATACAAACTTTAGAAAAAAAGGAAAAATTGTCCAAAATATAAATTCCTTAATTCAATATCATTGGTATTGAAATCCTTTCTAGAGTTCTAATTTCTTTCATTTTCAATTACAGTTGACAGTCAATATTTTTTTATATTAGTTTCAGGTATACAGCATAGTAGTTAGAAGTTTATATAATTTATGAAGTGATTCCCCTGATAAGTCTAGTCCCCATCTGGCATTTTTTACAATATTATTGACTATACTCCCTGTGCTGCATTTTACATTCCCATTGCAATTTTGTGTCTACCAATTAGGTATTTCTTAATCCCTTCATCTTTTTCACCTACTACCCAAACCCCTTCCCATCTGCCAATCATTAGTTTATTTATGAGTCCGTTTCTGTGTTGTTCATTTATTTTGTTCTTTAGATTCTACATATACTCCTAAGTGAAATCATATGGTATCTGTCTTTCTCTGTCTGACTTATTTCATTTAGCGTAATACCCTCTTGGCCCATCCATGTTCTCATAAATGGTAAGATTTCATTCTTTTTCATAGTTAAGTAATATTCCATCAGTCATTGATGGGTACTTAGGTTGCATCCATAACTTGGCTATTGTAAATAAAGCTGCAATGAACACAGGGGTGCATATCTGTTCAAATTAGTGTTTTGGGTTTCTTCAGATCCCCAGAAGTAGAGATCACTGGGTTGTAAGGTAGTTCTGTTTTTAATTTTTTGAGGAAACTGCGTGTTTTTCATAGTAGGTGCACCAATTTACAATCCTACCAACGGTGTGCCAGGGTTTCCATTTCTCCACATCCTCGCCAACACCTGTTGTTTGCTTACTTATTGATGGTAGCTATTCTGACAGATATGAAATGATATCTCATTGTAGTTTTAATTTTCATTACTAAGAAGATCAGTGACGTTGAGCATCTTTACATATGTCAATTGACAATGTGTATGTCCTCTTTGGAAAAGTCTATTCAGGTCCTCTACTCAATTTTAAATTGGATTGTTTGTTTGTTGTTGTTAAGTTGTATGAGTTCTTTATAAGTTTTGGATATTAAACCCTTATCAGATGTATCATAGGTTAATATTTTCTCCCATTCAGTAGGTTGTCTTTTCATTTTGTTGATGGTTTCCTATGCTGTGCAAAAACTTTAGTTTGATGTACTCCCATTTGTTTCTTTTTTCTTTTGTTTTCCTTGCCCAAGGAGGTACATCAGAAAAAATATTACTAAGAGCAATGTCAGAGAGTTTATTGCCTATGTTTTCTTCTATAAGTTTTATGGTTTGGGTCTTACATTTAAGTCTTCAATCCATATTGAGTTTATTCTTGTATATGATGTAAGAAGGTGGTCTAGTTTAATTTTTTTGCATGTATCTGTCCAGTTTTCCCAGCACCATTTATTGAACAGACATTGTATATTCTTACCTCCTTTGTCATAGATTAATTAACCAAATAGGTGTGGGTTTATTTCTGTGTTATTTTGTTCCATTGATCTATGTGTCTGTTTTTATGCCAGTACCATGCTGTTTTGATTACTATGTATCCTTGTAGCAAAGTTTGATATCAGGTATAGTGGTATCACCAACTTTGTTCTTCTTTCTCAAGTCTGCTGTGGCTATTCAGGATCTTTTGTGGTTCCATATAAGTTTTAGGATTTGTTCTTATTCTGTGAAAAATGCCATTGGTATTTTGTAGGGATTGCATTGCATCTATAGATTGCTTTGGGTAGTATGGACATTTTAACTATATTAATTCTTCCTACCCATGAGTATGGTATATGTTTCCATTTATTTGTATCTTCTTTAATTTCTCTCTTCGATGTCTTACACTTTTCTGAGTACAGGTCTTTTACTTTCTTGGTTAAATTTATCCCTAGGTTTTTGTTTTTTGTTTTTTTTTTAATCCAGTTGTTGTGGGTTTTTTTTCTATTTTTTTTTATTGTTTTTGACAGAGAGAGAGACACACACAGAGACAGAGACAGAGAGAGATACAGAGACAGACAGAGAACTGAACTTGGGGAACTCCCCAGTTCAGCACATGGGTCCGCACGGGTCGGGGCCGGGGCTGGGATTCGATCCTCGGTCCCCGGCGCTGCAAAGCTAGCGCTTAACCAACTGAGCCATCCCGGCTTCCCCCCTAGGTATTTTTTTGATGCCATAATAAATGAGACTATTTCCTTAATTTCTCTTACTGGTACTGTGTTATTGGTGTATAAAAAGGCAACGAATCTCTGAATATTTATTTTGTATCTTCTACTTTATTGATTCATGTATTAGTTCTAAAGTTTTCTGGTGGAATCTTTAATGTTCTCTCTATATAATATCATGTCATCTGCAAATAATGAGTTTTGCTTTCCCATTTGGATGCTTTTTATTCCTTTTTCTTGTCTGATTGCTATGGCTAGGACTTCCAGTACTGTGTTGAGTAAAAGTGGCTAAAGTGAACATCCTTGTCTGGTTCCTGATCTTAAGTGCTTTTAGCTTTGCCCTGTTGAGTTAAATATTAGCTGTGGGTTTTTCATAGATGGCCTTTATTATTGAGGTATGTTCCATATATTCTCACTTTGCTGAGTTTTTATCATAAATGAATGCTAGATTTTGTCAAACACTTTTCCTGTATCTACTTATATAATCATATAATTTGTATTCTTCATTGTTTATGTGGTATATCGCATTAATTAACTTGCAGATATTAAACCAACCTTGCATCCTAGGAATGCAACACTTGATGGTGTATGATCTCTTTAATGTATTGCTGAATTTGGTTTGCTAATAATTTGTTGAGAATTTTGGCATCTTCTAGGTTTGTGCAAACCTAATTGCGGTTTTTGCATTGTTAGAATTTGCCATTTGATATTGGAATGCATTCTAAATGTGGTTATGTTATACATCATTTTAATGCATATTTCTTGCTTTTTTTGCTAATGACTTATTACTTACTGTTTATTTTATATTTATTTTAGACTATGGAAATAATGTTAGACAAAAAAACAAATTCAAGTGAATTCAGAATGGGTTGTAAAGCAGTGGAGACAACTTGCAACATCAACAACACATTTGGCCCAGGACCTGATAATGAACGTATAGTGCAGTGGTGGTTCAAGAAGTTCTGCAAAGGAGACAAGAGTCTTGATGAAGAGGAGTGTAGTGGCTGACCATAGGAAGTTGACAACAACCAACTGAGAGCAATCATTGAAGCTGATCCTCTTATAGCTAAAAGAGACTCAACGTCAACCATTCTACCGTGGTTCAGCATTTGAAGCAAACTGGGAAGGTGAAAAAAGCTCAATAAGTGGGTGCCTCATGACTGACCAAATATAAAAAAAATAATCAGTTTGAAGTGTCATCGTTTCCTATTCTACACGTCAATGAACCATTTCTCAATTCAACTGTGACTTACAAAGAATGGTGGGTTTTATAAAACAACCAGCAATGACCAGCTCAGTGGTTGGACCAAGAAGAAGCTCCAAGACACTTCCCAAAGCCAAACTTGCACCAAAAATAGGTCATGGTCACTGCTTGGTGGCTTTTCTGATCCACTCCAGCTTTCTGAATCCTGGCAAAACCATTCCATCTGAGAAGTATGCTCAGCAAATCAATGAGCTGCACTGAAAACTGCAATGCTTGCAGCCACCATTGGTCAACAGAAAGGGTCTAATTCTTCTCCACAACACCTGACTACACATTGCACAACCAATTCTTCAAAAGTTGAATGAATTGGGCAATGAAGTTTTGCCTCATCCACCATATTCACCTGACCTCTCACCAAATGACTACCACTTCTTCAAGCATCTCAACAACTTTTTGCAGGGAAAATGCTTCCACAACAAGCAGAATGCAGAAAATGCTGTCCAAGAGGTATTGGAATCCCAAAGCATGATTTTTATGCTACAGGAATACACAAACTTAGTTCTCATTGGCAAAAATGTGCTGATTGTAATGGTTCCCATTTTAATTAATAAAGATGTATTTGAACCTAGTTATAATGATTTAAAATTCATAGCCCAAAACCACAATTACTTTTGCACCAAATTAATATATTCATCAGGAATATTAAACTATATTTTCCCCTTCTTTTTAGGATTTACTTAATTGTTTTTTGAGGAGAGAGAGAGAGAGAGACAGAGAGAGAGAGAGAGAGAGAGAGAGAGAGAGAGAGAGAGAGAGAGAGAGAGAGAGAGAGAAAGGTGAAGGGCCCAGAGCAGTCTCCATAGTTGTACATCATTAGATGTGACATGGTTTCACTCCACACAGGTGGATATGGGGCTGTGTAGGGTGGGAACCGAACTGGGGGCCTCCTACATGGGAGGAGGGAACCTTTACCACCATCCCAGCAATCACCAGTTGTGCTGCAGTTCAGCTTACGGGTTTGCATGGACCAGGGCTGCAATTCAATCCCCGGACCTTGCAGTTGCAAGGCAAGTACTCAACCTGCTGAGCTATTCCAGCATCCCCTATAACTTTCTCTTTTCTTTTTGTAATGTCTTATCTAGTTCTGGCCTCATAAAATGAGATTGGGAGACTTCCCACCTCTTGAATTTTTTGGAGTAGTTTGAGGATAGGTGTTAATACTTCTTTGAATGTTTGGTAAAGTTCACATGTGAAGCCATCTGATCCAGGACTTTTGCTTATTGGAAGTTGTTTTTATTACTGATTAGATTTCATTAGTAGTAATGGCCTGATCAGTTTCTGTTTCTTCTTGATTTAGTCTTGGAAGATTGTTTCTAGGTATTTATCCATTTCTTCCAGACTGTCCAATTTGTTGGCATATCATTTTCACAGTATTTTCTTATAATCCTTTGTATTTCTGTGGTATCAGTGTCACTTTTCTTTCATTTCTGACTTTAGTTATTTGGTCCACTCTCTTTTTTACTTGATGACTCTGATTAAAGATTTATCCGTTTTGTGTTATCTTTTCAAAGAACCACCTCTTTGTTTCATTGATCTCTGGTACTGAGTTTTTAGACTCTATTTCCTCCTACTTACTTTGGGCTTTGTTTGTTCTTCTATTTCTAGCTCCTTCAGGTATTAACGTTGTTTGAGATTTTCTTTTTATTTGAGATTCTTCTTGTTTCTCGAGGTAGACTGGCTATATGGATTAGCCATGACCACAGCATAGGAGTTGCTGTGTGGGGCAGACCCCACAGAGTAGGTAGGATTTGCCCCACTGGGCTCCAGTGGCTGCCAAGATGATCCTCTGCATGTACCGCTTGTGAGTCTAATTGGGTGGTACTCTGTTTTGGTCTGAAGCTGGCCTCTGGGTGTGTTGGTTCTGGGGCCTCTTGGGAGGTACCGTATTTTCCGGCGTATAAGACAACCCCCTAATTTTACAGTTAAAACATAGGTTTAGGCCTATATTCGCTGTATAAGACTACAGCCTCGGAAGTGGGGGGTAGTCTTATACAGCGAATATAGGCCTAAACCTATGTTTTAACTGTAAAATTAGGGGGTTGTCTTATACGCCTGGTCGTCTTATACGCTGGAAAATACGGTACACCAGTGCAGGCCAAGGTCAGCCTCTGCCTATGACCTGCCCAGGGCTACATAGTAGGAGCTATAAAACGATTCACAGTTGGTAGCTGACTGTGCTGGACCTGAAGTTGTGTGACAGAGGCAATGTTGTGAACTAAAGCCAGCTGCCACCAATACTGGGCCTGAGGCAACTGAGCAAAAGGCATGGGCATCCTGAAGCCTGCCACTGCTTGCTGGCTACCTGCAAGGCTCAGCCACTGAAAGAGCCTTGGGCAGTACTCAAGTTGGGTGAGGTGAAGTCTCAGGAGGTTCAGGTGAGGTAAGTGGTGTTCACCACGTTGACTCAGATTTGGTGAAGTTGCTGAGCATGGGGCCACTCAGCAAAGGGCACAAGGCACACCGAGGCCAGCCACCACCCACCTGAGACATGCGGAGATTTGACAGTTTTTTAAGAAAGACTATATAGTACAGGCCTAGGCTGGCTGGCTGCTGCCAAACGTGGCTCTGGTAATGTCAACTTGGGTGGGGTGGAGTCTCATGGAGCAAGTGGCATTCACCAGGGAGATTCAGATTTGGACTTTTTGGAGGAGACCACAACACACTAAAGATGGCACCTACCTGCCAGCTGTGTTAGAGGACTCAACACAGAGAAAATTGTGGCTGTCCTTACAGTCCTTGTCCTGAAGCCACACATCTCAGTTTCTCCTTGTTTGTCTCTGGAGCCTCTTGAGCCACTGTCCCTCCGCTGGAGACCAGGGTAAGAGACTGCCAGCTAGTGAGTTTGTGCGTGGGCCCTTTTAGAGGATGCCTGAGTTTTTAGCAGCTTTCCATCACACCCGGGCGGATGGAATCCCCACTAATTTTCACAACCAGTCGTTGTAGGGGTTCCTCTTTCTGGCACTGCTTCAGGCTGAAGAGCCTGGTGTGATACTGGGACCCCTCAATCCTCAGGGGGACCTTTGCAGCTGAAGTATCTATTCCTCCTGATTCTCAACCACCACACACAGGTATGGGACCACCCCGTTTGGAGTCTCTGCCCCTCCTACCAATCTGAACATGTCTTCTTTTTAATATCCTTAGTTATAGAACTTTTGTTCAGCAAGTCTTCAGAAGGTTCTCCAGGTTGATTGTTCTATAACTTAGTCGTAATTCTGATGTGGTCATGGGAGGAGGCAAGCACAGTGTTTACCTACTCCACCATCGTGACTGGAACGAGTCCTATGTTTTAAATAACTTTTAAAGGAAGTATATAATTGTATAAACTCTTAAGTAAAAATGTTGGAAAAAGCAAAATACCACCCCCAGAGATAGCTAGTTTTGGTATATGTCATTATACGTTTTTTTCTGACTATACAAAATATACATTTTTTAAAATTATTATATTACACTATCAATCTCCTATAGCCAACTTTTTTCTTAGAAATTATGATACACTAACATATCTATCTCTGTGATCCCAGTCTCCATATATTCATACTTTAAGTAATCCCCTCTACTTGAGTATGAGCAGGATCTGTGATTTGCTTCTAGCCAGGAATACATGACAAATATGAGAAGACATCACTTCTATCATAACATTACACAAGAATGTAACCAGTCTTTAGGAGACTTTCCCTTGCTGGCTTTGAGGTAGCAGGCAGTCATTTTGGGATGGCCCATATGACAAGGAGCCAAGAGTATCTAGCCAAAAGACAGATAAACATTCAGGCCCTTAGTGTGACAGCCCACAGAAAACTGAGTGCTGCCAACAACAATTTGAGCTTGAAAAGAAGAGCCGTCCCAAGCTGAGCCTCAGATGAGACTGCAACTTCAGCTGACCACTGATTGCAGCCTTCTGATACCTGAAGCAGAAGACCCAGTTAAGCTGCGTCTGACCTACAGAAACTAATAATAAAAGTTTGTTGTTTTAGGCTGCTACATTTGTGGTAGTATCATTACACAGGAATGAATAAATAATATAACAATTTATCAGAATGCATTCTCAGACTAATAAATGTTATTCCATCAAATATCTTTTAATGGCTGCTTGGTATTTCATAGAATTTGTATAGTACATTTTGCTTAACTAATCCACTAATGTTGGAAAATTAAGTTACTCCTAGTTTCTCATTATTTTAAATATTAATGTCCTTGTATGAATACTTTTGCCCCATCACTGACTTTTGTTCCTCAGAATACCAGAAAGAATTTCTGAGTCAAAAGATATGCACATTTTTGTCCACTTGTGCTCCTAATCTCTTTTCATCTCCTCCAAGTGTCTGGTGTATTTGTATCCCTTTCCGTTTTGGCTCCTTCCTCTCAGACTATAAACATTCCCAAGTCTCTTTCATTCTGAAAAGTTAAAATCCTTCCCCTTGACCCTGAATTTCTCTTTAGTTACTGCCTTTTCTACTTCCCTTCTCATCCAAACTCTTTAAAAATTTATCCACATTGGCTGCCTCCATGTCAGCTCCCATTCATTTCTTAAAATCCTGTTTTAGTCCGCATGCTCATATTGTTCCACTTAAGCTATTCTTGCAAAGGTTACCAATGATTTCCTAATTGCTAGACAGGTTTCTATTCCTATTTTATGGGATGCTGACATATTTGACCCTTCCTTATTGAAATTTTTTCTCTTTGCTTTTCTCTTGTTTTTTTTTTATCTTTTTGATCATTTCTTCTCAGCATTGTTTATGGGCTTATCTTCCTGAATCTATCCCTAAATTTTAGTCTTCTATAACATTTTCTCCTTAGCCCTCTTCTCTTCATTTTGTATCTGCTCTTTCAGGGGGCAGTGTCAAATACCACACATTTGCTAATAATGTACACTCTTACTCTCTGGCTTTCATTATTTCTAAATTCTGGAAGGATACATTCAATTCTTCAGTAGGATTTATATGATCTGTTTGTACCACAAGTACTCCAAACCTAATCTGTTAAAAAAAAAAACTTTGCTTTTCTTGCAACATTATCTATTATTTTACCCTAGTTGATGGTATGAACAAGTGTCTAGTAAACCAAATTAGAAACCCAACAGTAATTATTAACTCTTCCCTCAATCACCAAATCTTGTCAATTTTACCTAAGTATCTCTAATCCACCCCTTTCTTCTCTATTTTCAGCTTCATCATACCCTCTGATATTGCCTTCCATTAATGAATCTTCCAGGATGTTACCTGTAATTATTCATGTTTTTTAAAAAGTTCCTATCATTTAGACACATGTTGAAATATTTACAAATAAAATTATATAATGTCTAGGATTTGCTTCAGAAATTAGTATGGAGGAGGGAGGAGCATAGATGAAACAAGACTGGCCATGAGACTATAATTATTGATGCCGAATGACCAGTACAGGGAAAGGGATTTGTTATATTCTTCTACTTTTGAATTGTTAAAAACAACAACTGGGAAAGCCGGGATGGCTCAGCGG
Source organism: Craseonycteris thonglongyai (assembly GCA_004027555.1). Classification (NCBI taxonomy): domain Eukaryota; kingdom Metazoa; phylum Chordata; class Mammalia; order Chiroptera; family Craseonycteridae; genus Craseonycteris; species Craseonycteris thonglongyai. The sequence continues at coordinate 1,594 of PVKE010043420.1, read as the reverse complement.
GTTAAGCACTCGCTTTGAAGCCCCGAGGACCGAGGATCGAATCCCGGCTCTGGCCCAGGCGGACCCACATGCTGAACTGGGGTGTGCTTCCCGAATGCGGTGAGGCCCCTAGTTCAGTTCAAAAAACAAACAAACAAAAAAACAACAACTACTTCATTTAAAATGCAAATTCTTTAATGGCCAACACACACACCAAAAAAAGATAAAGTCTCTGTTCTTGAGACTATAAAACAAGGCTCTCCTTGTCAAATACTAGGTATTTCGTACTTTAATAAGACACGCGTAATTTCCAGAGAACTACTGTGTCACACCTTCAAACATTTGCATATATGCTGTTCTTTCTCCATAGAACACTTTTGTCTTCCCCCTAATTGCTTCAGTAATTCTTACTCAATCTTGCCTAGGCACACATAACATCTTCAGAAAGCTTTCTCTTAACCCTGCCCCTAAAAGCACAGGGCAGAGTTAAGATGTCTCTTCTCTGTGTTCTCGTAGTACCCTGTACATATTTCTATTATAGCAATAACCTTATTGTATTGAAATTATTTGTTTCCTAGAACACCATCACATTTTATTTAGTGGTGGGCCTCCATATTCACTGAGTGAATGAATAAATGAATTAATAGGAGCACCAAGAAGAAATAGACAAAGTAAAAAGAAATCATGCAAGGTAGTTTACATTTATTATAGACAATTTCATCTTTACAACTCTCCAGGGAACTAGACATTATGATCTTCCTGTTACAGATACAAAAACTGTGGCTAAGAGATGTTAAAGAGTGAATATAAATGATTTCACACTGCAACATCTACTTTCCAATAAGTTGGTGGCTTCTCCATTTCTAAATAACATAATAACCCTTATTCATTAGGTACAGTCTTAGCATCACTGTCTCTATGTAGAGGGAACATATACAGACTACAATAAGACTTTAAAAGATAGCTCTTTAAAAAGCTAATGCTATCCCTGGGTACTCTATCTTAGAGATTATACTTCAAAGATAAAAAGTATGGAGAAGAAAGACTAGCCAAAACCTCTCAGCTATACCAACAGTTTTTTATCTAGAACTCTCAGATGTAAGAGCAGCTGAGCAGAGAGAACACACAGAAGAGCTTCCAGAGTGAAACCCACTTGGCTCCCAAGAGTTTTCTCCCTAAGGAGAAGGGGAAAAAGGATCGTAACCCTAAGATTCTCTAAAATTCAATGTAGCAGATATGAGAAAGAGTATTTCCTTCCAAATCTTTCCCCTTACACATGCTAAAGTATGAGGCCTAGCAAATACTTGAAATTGAAAAGGCATACACCTGAAAACTGAAATCAATACTCTGGTTAAATTTCTACCTATTTTTACTTAGAAGATAGGAGTCTGTGTTACGATTATATCACAATTACTTGTATATGCCTATTACTAACACTTTTTTTTTTAAATTAATATTATTATATTTTATTGTTAAATTTAATGGGGTGACATTGGTTGGTAACAATCAGACAGTTTCCCAATGTACAACTCCACATCACATCACCCATGCATTGCATTATGTGCCCAGCTCCCAGAATCAGGTCCCCCTCCAACCCCATATATCTGGTGCCCAC
>PVKE010043419.1:0-13383 GCA_004027555.1 Craseonycteris thonglongyai | reverse complement strand
TGTCCCCAAACTGCTCCTTCTCCCTCCCTCTCCCGCTCTCCCCTTTTTCCTCTAACCTTTGTGTGTTGTTCTGCGTTGTGTGGTTCTCTCAGTTGAGGGTGCTTCTCAGGGTTTCCCCTGTGGGTTCCTTTTTGTTTGTAAGTCCCTTCCCAGGTAGATGTCTGGGTTCTCCTCTCATGCCGCCATCTTGCTCTCCACCGAGATCCCCCTGATTAATTTTTATATGCTGCATTGTCCTTGCATTCTAGGCTGGTTGCTTTTTTTTAAAGCTTAATTACTCTTTACTTTTTTTTCTGTCTTTGACAGCTAGAAAAAGTCCTACAACAAGGAGACATTGGAGAGTGTGCAGAACCATATATGATTTTCAAAGAAGCAGATGCCAGCAAGGTAGATGGTCATGTTTCTCCTTTCCCCCATATTTGTATTCATTGGCAGTCACTCCTCATTCTCCCCAAATCCCTAAATTCTATTCTGAATAACCTCTAATATCCCAAAGTATAATTTGGAAGAATACTATATAAAGCATATGATTTAATACATGATATAGCTGAGAGAGATATGCTTAAAGAATATTGGACAAATCACCAAAATCTAAAATATGTTTGCTTTCATTTTTTTCTGAAAATCAGAACAAGAACTAAATAAGCCTTTTCTGCTAATACAGGTAGATCTGAGCACATGATAGTCTTCTCTGATTACTGGCTGTCAGGGTTAAAGTATTCTAGATTTTTCCGGTTGTCATATTACAAATTAAATCTGCTCTGTTATATGGAGCTCAGAGGTCTAATAGCAGCTTATTCCACTCTTCCCTTATGTATTTGCATAAGCTGATAAAATTAAGTGCGCTTGATGTCTAGGCTCTTAAAGGAAGGACCTATTTTGAAGTATAATAGGTAGATCACTAAATTCCCCAGCCCTGAATACTAAGGTAGGGAGGGCACTGCCATTAGAGTATACCTCATCACCATACTGAGTGGGAAGAGTATGTGAGATATTTGGTGGTGTTTTTCATTCTTGGACCATTTATTGATTGGCAATTGCAGGCCACCTTAGTGTTTGTTTCAGAAATAGCCTAAAGTTGATCCAGCCTCAGATGTCTTCCAGACAGGCATATACTTATTGTACCATTAGTCTTTTTCCAGGGTTTAGTCATCTTGTAATAGTTCTTCTTTTTTATTTTTTTGCTTCTTATATTACAACTCTGGGCTTAATATTGGCTATCTGTGCCTCTCACTCCCATCTCATGATTGCCATAAGTTATGGATTATTTCAAATTGGCTTAACTGCTCTCATCTTTTTCAAAATATTAAAATTTAACAAGTCATAAATTAGAATATTTTGCAGTTGCTAACTAGAACATGGTTATGCTTCCTTTCATAAAATAATATTTGCAATACATAAAAATGTTTGACATTTGCTCTCTTTTATTTTATCCAAAGATGAGATAATCACAAAAATTTAAAATACTTACTCTATACATACATTTGTAAAACAGGTTGAGGTTATTCAGTGATTATGATAGTACATTGTTAATTGATCTCTGAAAGGTACAGATTGCTTTTCCTTCTTTGCAGAGAACTGATAATTCTTAATGTATTTATTATGAAATAGCCTTTAATTCACTTCTTTTGAGCATAATCATATAATGTATAAAGTTTTGTTTTGCAGAATAAGGAAAAATTGGAGAAGCTGAAAAGTCAAGCTGATCAGTTTTGCCAAAGACTTGGAAAATATCGTATGCCTTTTGCTTGGACAGCAATCCATTTAATGAATATTGTTAGCAGTGCGGGGAGTTTGGAAAGAGATTCTACAGAGGTAGAGATAAGCACTGGAGGTAAGAGTGTTTTATATGAAATATTTCTAAATGTGTAATTTTTTCTTATATAGGCTTGTTTTATTCATAGACTTTGCAATGTAATGAGGCATAAAAAGCCTTTTCCTTTTTTGCCTTTTTTTTCTTTACCAGCTCACATACCTGTTTTTTTGGTATAGTCACAAGGTTCTTCAACCATCATCACAATCTCATTGTGGAATACTTTCATAGTCATTAGCGGCTGCTTTCCATTCTCCCCAAATCCCTAACCCCAATCCTAAATAGTCTCTAATCTACTTAGTCTATATGGATTTGCCTGTGTTGGGAATTTCAAGTCAATAAAATTATACAACGTGTAGTCTTATTGATTAGCTTCTTTTACTTAGCATATTGTTTTAAAGCTTTATCCGTGTTGTAGCATATATAAGTATTTCTTTTCTATTGCTGAATAATAATCCATTGTATGAATATACCACATTTTATTTATCCCTTCATCAGTCGATGGTCATTTGGGTTGTTTCAGCTTTTTGGTTATAATGATTAATGCTATAGTGAACATTCATGTACAAACTTGTGTATGAGCATTTGTTTTCATTTCTCTTAGGTATATGGCTACAAATGAAATTACTGAGTCATAGATAATTCTGTGTTTAACCTTTTGAATAATTACCAGATTGTTTTCCAATGTGGCTGCACTGTTTAAAAATTCCACTAACATTGTAGGAAGGTTCCAACTTCTCCCCATCTTTGCCAACACTTTCGTTATCTGTCCTTAAATCATAGTCATCCTAGTGCAGGTGAAGTGGTATCGTATTGTGGTTTGGATTTACCTTTTCCTGATAGCTAATGATGTTACTTGGTGTGCATTGGCGATTTGTATATCTTTGGAGAAACGTGTAATCATATCCTTTGCCCATTTTTTAAAAGTTTTTTTTGTCTTATTCAGTTGATGTTCATTTCTTAAGCGGCTTTTTTGTATTATCATTGAGTTGTAAGAGTTCTTTTTATATTTTGGGCACAAATCCCTTATCTAATAAAGGATTTGCAAATATTTTCTACTAATTTTGGATTGTATTTTTACCCTCTTTATGGTGTTTGTAGCACATGTTTTACATTTTGATGAAGTTCATTTTATCTTTTTTCTTTCATTGGTTGTGCTTTGGTGTCATATTTCAGATGTAACCCACAATGATATAGCTCTTAAATTTAGGTATAATCCATTTTGAGTTAATTTTTATACATGGTAAGAAGGATTCAACTTTATTCTTTTGTTTTTATGATGATAACTAGTTGTTCAAACACCATTTGTAGAAAAGACTATTCTTTCCCATTGAGTTGTCATGGCACTCTTCTTGAAAATCAATTGATTATACATGTGTTCGTTTATTTCTGGATTCTCAGTTCTATTTCATTGATTTGTATATCTAAGCTTATGTTATTATACTGTTTTTGCTATTATAGTTTTCCAGGAAGTTTTGAAATTGGGAAAAGTGAGTCCTCCGACATTTTTATCCTTTTTTCAAGATTTTTTAGACTATTTTGGGTCCTTTGTATTTTCATATGAAGGTTAGGATCAGCTGTCAATTTCTGCCAAAGGCAGCTGGAATTTTTATAGGAATTGCATTGAAGCTGTAGATCAGTTTGGAGAGCCCTCTTGAAATTTAGTCTTCTAGTCCATGAACAAGGAATGTTTTTTAATTTATTTAGGTCTTAAAATTTTTTTAAGATTATTTTATAGTTTTCATTGTACAAGTGTTGCCCTTCTGTTAAATGTACACCCAAGTATTTTATTGGTGTTTTTATATTTTAAATGGAATTATCTTATTAATTTTATTTTTATTTCTTGTGTTCAAAAATGCAATTAATTCTTAAATATTGATCTTATACTTTGAAACCTTTTGAACATGTTTATTAATTCCAATTTTTTTTCTTTTCTGGATTCTTTAGAATTTTCTACATATAAAGTCATGCTATCTGCATATAAAAATACATTTACTTTTACCTTTGCAATCTAGATGTCTTTTATATCTTTTTCTATTCTAATTATCTTCATTGGAACCTCCTGTACATTATTAAATAGAAGTGGCAAGAGTGGATATCCTTGTCTTATTCTTGACCTTACGGGGAATATATTCAGCCTTTCTTTCACCATCAAGTGCGATGTTTGCTGTAGGTTTTTCATAAATATAATTTAGTAGGGTGAGGAAGTTCCATTCTATTTCTAACTTTTTTGGTGTTTTGATCATGAAAGGGTATTGACTTTTGTCAAATGTGTTCTCTGTGTCTATTTAGATGATTTGTATGGTTTTGTCCTGTATTCTTTTAGTAAGGTGTATTACATTAATTCATTAGTTTTTGGACATTAAACTTAGCTTACATTTGTGGGAGAAGTCTCTCTTAGAGGTCATAGTATATAATATTTTAATATGTGTTGTTAGAGTCTGCTTCCCAGTGTTTATACTATTAATAGTGCTTTTGCTTCTTTATTTATAAGGTATATTGGTCTGCAGTTTTCTTTTTTATGATGTCTCTGTAGTTTTGGTATCAGGGCAATACTGGCCTCATAGAATAAGTTGTAAATTGTTCCTTCTTGTTTTTTCGAAGAGTTTGTAAAGGATTGGTATTAATTCTACTTTGAAAGTTTAGAAGAATTTTCTAGTGAAGTGGTCTTGGCTTGTTTTTTTTTCTTATGGTAAGTTTTTTCATTAATAAATAGATCTCTTTACTTGTTTTAGATGTAGTCAATGTTTTCTCTTTCATCTTGAGTCATTTGCCGTACAGTGTGTCTTTCTAGAAATTTATTTATTTCATCTAAATTATCTAATTGTTATATAATCTGTTGATCTACAGTTATTCATAGTATTGCAAGTCAATTCTTTTTCTCGGGTCTAGTGATGTCTCTTTTTCTTTCCTGATTTTAGTAATTTGTATTATTTCTACTTCATCAGTTTAAAGTTTTTAAAATTTTATCTTTTTGAAAAATCAATTTTTGGTTTTGATATTTTTCTAGTTTCTATTTCATTTATTTCTACTTAATTGGTGTCTTTTTTTTGTATACTTTCTAAAGCTTGCTTTGGGTTTAGTTTTATCTTTTCTAGTTTCTTAAGATACAAGGTTGAGTTACTTATTTCCCTCTGAGTATTGCTTTAGTGGTATTCTATTTTGGGGTGTTATGTTTTTGTTTTCATACATCTTTAAGCAGTTTCCTTTGTTATTTTCTCTTTGACCCATTGGTTATTCAGAAATCTGTTTTTTAATTTCCACATGTTTGTGAATTTCCCAAATTTTCTTTTGTTAGTGATTTATAATTTAATTTCACTGTTCTTGTGGGACTTATTTTATATAATTTTATTCCTTTTGAATTCATATTATTTCATTCGATGGCTAGTATAGGCAGGCATACCTACCTCAGAGATATTTCAGGTTTGGTTCTAGACTACTACAAAAATAGCAATAAAGAAAGTCACACAAATTTTTTGCTTACTCATGCATACAAAAGTTATGTTTATACTATACTATAGTATATTAAGTGTACAATAGCATTATGTCTTACAAAAGCAATGTACATACCTTAATTAAAAAATGTTTTATTGCTAAAAATGGTAACCATCATCTGAGTCTTCAGTGAGTCATAATCTTTTTGCTGGTTGAAGAAGAATGCATTTTGTGTTAGCAGGCGTGAAAACAACATTAATCTCACTGTACTTCTCCATCGGAATCCTTGGGTGACCAGGTAGATTGTCAATGACCAATAATATTTTAAAAGAAGTGTTTTTTGGTTTCTTTTTTCTGAGCAGTAGGTATTAACTGTGGGCTTAAAATTTCCAGTAAACCATGCTGTAAATGGATGTACTATCATCTAGGCTTTGTTGTTACATTTACAGAGCACAGGCAGAGAAGATACAGCATAATTCTTAAGAGCTCTAAGGATTTTTGGAATGGTAAATAAACATTGGTTTCAGTTTAGTCAGCAGCTATATTAGCTCCTAAGAAGATAGTTAGTGTGTCCTTTGAAGCTTGGAAACCAGGCATTGATTTCTCTAACTATGAAAGTCCTAAATGATATCTTCTTGCAATAAAGACTGTTTTGTCTACACTGAAAATCTGCGTTTAGCCACCTTCACTAATTATTTTAGCTAGATCTTCTGGATAACTTGCTGCAGCTTTTACATTAGCATTGCCGATTCACCTTGCACTTTGATGTTATGGACATGGTTTCTTTCCTTAAAAGATGTGAACCAACCTCTGCTAGTTTCACACTTTTTTCTGCAGCTTCCTCACCTTTCTCAGCCTTCATGGAATTTGAAGAGTGTTAGGGTCTCGCTCTGCATTAGGCTTTGGTTTAAGGGAATGTTGTGGCTGGTTTCATCTATCCAGATTACTAAAACTTTCTCCTTATCAGCAATAAGGCTGTTTTGCTTTCTTATCTTTTGTATGTTCATTGGAGTAGCACTTTTAATTTCCTTCAAGAACTTTCCCCTTGCATTCACAACTTGGCTATTTGGTATAAAAGGGCCTACGTATCAGCCTGTCTGTTTTCAATATGCCTTCCTCACTAAGCTTAATCTTTTCTAGCTTTTGATTTAAAGTGAGAGATGTACTTACTCTTCCTTTCACTTGAACACTGAGAGGAACACTGTAGGGTTATTAATTGGCCCAATTTCAACATTGTTGTGTCCAATAGCGAGGTCCGAGGAGAGGGAGAGAGATGAAGAAACAACTGGTCATTGGAGCAGTCAGAACACACACAACATTTATTGACTAAGTTTGCTATCTTATATGGGTACAATATGTGGTGTCCCAAAACAATTACAATAGTAATATCAAAGATCACTGATCACAGATCACTATAACAAATATAATAACAGTGAAAATGTTTGAAATGTTATGAGAATTACTGAAATGGCACAGAGACACAAAGTGACAAATGCTTGTTGGAAAAGTGGTACCAGTAGACTTGCTCAACTCCAAGTTGCTACAAACCTTCAATATGTGAAACACACAATAAAGCAAAGTGCAATAAAATGAGATGTGGCTATATTAGTCTGTCTTGGAGAATGTCCTATGTGTGCTTGAGAAGGATGTGCATTCTGCTTTTGCTTAGTGCAGTGTATTACAGAAGTCTGTCAGGTCTAGTTTGTTTATAATTTTAACTCTTCTGTGTCCTTTTTGATCTTCGGCATAGTTCTATTTGTTTTGAATAACAGGGTTATCTTGCGAAGACTTTGAATACAAGTTCTCTTAAAATTCTGTTTCAAACTCAAGTGTTAAGACTGAGGGACTACATACAGTGACTAAAATTTCTGTTTTGTTGAATATTGACTATTTCTTACTAAATACACAGTTCCTTTATAGCTGCTCTTCATGGCCCATCTTTGGTCATATGCATAATCTTTGTGTATAGAGACTTATTTTATACTGGAGAAGTTTTTAAAAGAGAACTAGAAGATTTTAGGTGTAGTGCATCCTTATTGATCTCTCCAGGAGCAAATTTCTTCTACTATAATCACTATTCTGAGTGGATAATTTTAAGCCTCAGTGGATTTTTTTCTGTGTTTGGGAAGCTGCTTTAAAATGTTAATATTATAAAAATGAATATCTTACTTTTTTTTCCTTGGTAGAACGAAAAGGGTCTTGGTCAGAGAGGAGGAATTCTAGTATTGTTGGTAGACGATCACTTGAAAGGACAACAAGTGGAGATGATGCTTGTAACTTGACCAGCTTTCGACCTGCTACGCTCACAGTGACCAATTTTTTTAAGCAGGTATTGTTCTGTCATGTAGGAATTCTAGTGGGCTACTTGTATGTAAATTTCTTTTGGTTTCAGAAAAACCATTAATTGTACATGCATATGTAGTACATGTACATATGATATAATTGATTGTGATCTCAAGAAATTAAAAAACTTTAAGAAAAAAATAAAAAGAATAAAAAATATTTTAAAAAGCTATATTATTATGCCTATTGTTTTATCATTATGTTTATTGAAATGTTAATGCATCAAAATTAATTCTCCATTATCTATATTCTGTTTCTTAATTATAATATTTTAACTTTTCTTAAACATTGATGGCTTATGAATTTTCTTAGAGTAATTGTGTAGTTACATCTGTCTTCTCCAACCCAATTTTTTTAAAAATTTTTTTGACCTAACCCATAACGTCCATGTTGTATGGAATAGAATAGGTGTGTCCAACCTGTGGCTCAGGATGGCTTTGAATGAACGCAACACAAATTCTTAAAACATGAGATTTTTTGCGACCTTTTTTAAGCTCATCAGCTATTGTTGGTGTTAGTGTATTTTATGTGTGGCCCACGACAATTTTTCCAATGTGGCCCAGGGAAGCCAAAAGGTTGGACATTGCTGGAATAGAACTTCCAGGTCCTAATAGTGCATTTCTGTGCTAAGATGCCATTGTTTTTTAACAGGTGAATTTATAGATCCAAGAAATTCTTAACGATATTTTGTTCTTTGCAAGTATGTACCCTACACTTCAAATCATGAGTGAAATCAGTATTTTTGAAATGCTGGTCATGATCCATTAATGGTAATAGAAATTTAGTAGGGAAAGCCGGGATGATTTAGTGGGTTGAGCACTGGCATTGCAGCTCCTGAGTCAGGATTGAGCTCTGGTCTGAGCCCCAACCCATGTGGACCCATATGCTGAACTGGGGTGCACCCCAGTTTGGTTTCTGCTGGGGCAAGCTTCCGATGTGGGACGTCCCCTGGTTTTGTCCTGCCCGGGGTGAGCCTTTCATGTGGAAGGCACTTGGCTTGTGGGAGCACACCTCCCCTGCTGGAGGCCACCTGCCTCGTTCCTGGCCTACCTGGCCGGGCCCGCGCCCACTTGTGGAATGAAACTATGTTGAAAACTGATGACATACAATTATGGCAACTGCTCTGGGTCCTCCCACTTCTCTGTGTGTCTCTCTTTCTCTGTCAAAAACAATGAAATAAATTTTGAAAAGAAATTTAGTAGTTAACACCTAGCTTAAAAAAAAAAGCAGTAGAATAGAAATATAATAGTGCATTGCACATAGTGAGGTTAAGTATTTCAGTAAGCTTTTTTCTCCAAATTTTTTGGTGACTTTGTGCATGTGTATATATATGCATACTGGATTTTTATGTAAATTTTATACTGGGAATCAAGATCAGAAAATTAAAAAAAGACTGTCTTAAAGTAGCCAGAGTACTAATCATATGAGAATGGCCAAAAGTCTGTGTTAATATGACAAACTGGAGAAGGGTACCATGCATGTATATTAGAGCAGATTGAAGAAAAATGCTAAGTATTACCTCAAACTTCTTCCTTTTGAGATGTTACTTCAAATAGGAGGAGGAAATACTGGCCTACTGACACCTTACAACTTGAGAGAGCAAGATTTTAGGGCAGGATGTGCCGTGAATTGACAGATAGCAATGTACTTGAAGCCCCTTTCACAGCTAAATATCAGTAGCATTTAGAGGCAGCTGCTCTGAGAGTCAAATGGAAACTATAATAAAGCAGGTGAGAGGTGCCTGAAGTGTTAAGGGTCTTTTTTGTGGACAGTAATACTAAAAAAGAGTCTAGAAAAGGCCATAGTGTTACTTGGCTGGGTTGATAGGCCACATATAGCAGTGGAAATGGCAGTAGATTTACTTGATACAGTGACACAAACTTGCAGCTATGACATTTCTCTGTTTTTATACTTCAGCTGCTACATTACTTCTGCCACTATTTCCAGAGCCCTTTTTTTCATTTCTTCAGCTGCTTTATCATTGATCTGGCATTGTAAACTGAAATTAACAAGTCATGCATACATCCACCCACCCACTCGTCTATTTATGCTGCAAATATATTTTAAGCATTCACCTTGCACTAGAGGCTGATAACTGGGAACTAGCACAAAGTGATTGTGACAATTTAAAAGTGAATGATTTCTGGAGACATGGAGCAATGGAAAGCAATGACACTTGACTTTGTGCATTTCTGTATTTTTTTAACTATTAACATGTACAATTTTTACACGCATTTTAAAATAGCGGGAATATTATACATACAGCAAGTGCAAATTAAGTAGAAAGCAATGATTACAATTTTAGTAAAGTGTAATTTAAGGAACAAGTTTTTCCTAAATAAGATACAGAAGGCAATATTTTTAAATCAATGAGTGATCACTTTACATGTTTGGAATATAGTAATCATGAGATGACTCAGGCCTCTTTCATGTCTCTCCACTTCTACAGTTCATCCTCTAGTAGTTAGCTTGTCACGTCCTCACAGCTGTGGCAGAAGTTCGAGAGGACAAGCTCACTTGTATAAATGTTTCTCAAGTTTCTGATTCATGTTTACATAGTGGCCAAAACAGTCACATAGTCAAGACTAGGAGAGGAAGGTATGCACCACCTAAGAAAAGGTATAGAAACAGATGGAGTAAAGAATGGAGGCCAGTAATATCATCAATTTAACAGGTTATGTGGAAAGTAAGTCTAGCAATAATATGAATGTATTATAAATAAGGACCATTTAGAGATCTATATTAATTCCATACTCAAAAGAAGAGAATATACTGTTTTAGCAACTGATGGAACATTTACAATAATCATATATTATGTCACTGAAAAAAAATCCTCATAAAGTCAGATTCTCTAACCGTAACTCAGTAAAACTAAAAACTATTTAAAAAATATTAACAAAAATCTCCAACCCCTTAGAAGTGAAAAATCACTCTGCTAGATAATGAGATAAAAGAAGATTAAGTCCATACCCTGTTTGGAATACACTGAGCAAATGGGATAGGGCTCAGGGTGAGCTCACAATAATAAAATAGCCTTAAATAAGGTAAAAAGACAATATATAAACTGCATTAAAAACAATAAGATATCAAGTGCAGGAGGACTGGATTACTAAAATCTAAATAGTGACTCGAGTAAATAAAAATTTCTATTTTAATTATAAGAAAAAATATTACATTATTGAAATTATTAATTGAAAATTTTGTATTAATTAGTTATAGTTTGGTTTGTCTCTTTTCCCATTGATTGAGGTCTGTTTAGAATTTTCTTTCTGGCCTTAGAGTCAAGATAATTATCCTTTTCTTTAAGAGTATTTTTTGTTGTCTTTTTTTTTTTCTCTCAAATTTAGCCAATGTTGTATATTTTATATTGGAGAAATTTGGTGATGTAAAGTTTAAAAGACAAATATAAACTTAAGTATAAGAAATTTATAAGACTGTCATATATATGTCTGTGTATATTTGTTTTATGTCTATTTCTTTTTTCTGCTTTTAATCAATTTGTGTTGATTCTCTATATTTTAGTGTCCCGTAATACCTTATAAACAAAAATAAATACATAAAATTTAAAAATAGATTGCAGTATTCTTAATAACATTTGAAAGCATGACAGGAAGGAAGTAAGTCAGCATGTTTATTTTTAATCATATTGATTTGATTTTACCTTTCATTCTGAGTAGATTGAAGGAAAAAAAGCAATATGAATTCATTTTCAGTCTATTATGTTTGTTTTATCAAATAATCTTTTCTTTGTTTTTAAAATCAGGAAGGAGACCGCTTAAGTGATGAAGATTTGTACAAATTCCTTGCTGATATGAGGAGGCCATCTTCTGTTTTACGGAGACTAAGACCCATTACAGGTATTTAAAAATTTTGAGTAGAAATGATTATAACTGTTATCATTAATATATTGTTTGTAATTATGTTTTTCTTTTTCTTTATTATTTTTTTAATTGTTAAATTTATTAGGATGACATTGGTTAGTAAAAATTATATAAGTTCCAGGTGTACAACTGTATTATTTTTCTTTTTTCACTTTTCTGGCCCATATGTCTTTCTGTGCTCGATGCCTGTCAATCATCCCATTATTCTCTTCTCATGTGGTCTATTAGCTTGGATGCAGGATTTGAGTACTAAAATGAAAAAAGTTAGTATTGTGGCTTGACATTTTCTAGAGGAATAAAAAATACATTGTATGGTAAATATTCAGAAACAGATTTATGTTTTGATCAGAAGAAACCATTACAGAGTAAAACTTTTGAACCCTTTAAAGTTTAAATGAAATAATTAATCTTTGACATGTTGGCTTACTCCTGTGCTAGGTTCCTCTGTCTGATTTTTCTTTTTGCTTCTTCCTTCCTTATCATTTATTGATTCATTATTTGTACATATATTTATGTTTGTCTCAATAATTTATAAGTTTGAGAGACTTGGTGAAAGTAATTTAGAGGTCTGAGATGGTAGTAATTTTGGTTTCTTCCCAGGCTTCTTGGAAAAATAGGATCTACCGGTAATTCCTTCTAAAGACATTTTTAACATGAAGTTTTTATTATGTTTACATTGCTTTTATAATATATTTTTATATGCAGCTCAGCTGAAGATAGACATTTCTCCGGCTCCTGAAAATCCACATTATTGCCTAACCCCAGAGCTACTTCAAGTGAAGCTTTATCCTGACAGTAGAGTTAGACCTACCAGAGAAATTTTGGAGTTTCCTGCCAGGGATGTCTATGTTCCAAACACTACTTACAGGTAACACATTTTAACTTTGAAGAATTCTGCAATAGCATACTGTATATTATAATATTAAAGTAGAACTAGAATGAAACTCTCCAAAAATCTTTTGTGGCTTTGTCATATACTCTTATTTCTTACTTATGATTTTATTAATAGTTGTAGTCTATTAAGTTTTTATTCTTTGCCCAGGTATAATGTTAATTACATTATCTTACTCTATCCTCATAGCTTGTGGTAGGTACTACCTTTTTAGACATGAATAAACTGAGGGATACAGAGGTTAAGTAGACTTGAGTGTAAGGGAACTAGCATTTGAATTATTGGCTTTTAGGTTATTAAAACATTTGAACTCCTAGCAACTATATTTCCTCAAATGTTCTTATCAGTAGAATCTAGCATTATACATGAATCAAGTTTATATGCCTATACTATGTTTTAACAATTAATCAACAATATTTGGTGAGTATGTGCTGCTTAGAGAATATATTGGTGCTACTTAGAGAATACATTGGTTGTTGGAAAAGCTTGTAAGGCTGAACACTACATAAGTCCAGGGGAACCATTTACATATACAGTGTTCCCTCGCCACTTCGCGCTTCATGTTTTGTGGCTTCGCGGGTTTTTCCAAAATATTTATCAAAAAATAAAAATGGAAAAAATACAACCCTGTCGGTAGCCACATTGCGGAAAGGAGCGTTGTTTCATGTGGATGCGCGCGAGAGAAGGATCCCTGCATGTCAAACAGAGATGAGTTGACTCAGAGTCCATCCCACGGGCTCTCATAAAGGCGCATGATGGGTTTCCGGTGCGACATCGACCCATGAGAGTCCGAGTGGATTTATCCCTGTGAGTTGATTGTCTGCGCATCATCGCAGCCTCACCTAGCATCTTCTCTTGTATCTCGCCAGTCTTGTCCATGATGTTGACTGTCTCGCATACTGTATTTTAGTGTTGTGTTGGCGATCACTTGTTTTGTTTAAGCGATCACTTTTTTTATGAATTAAGCCCTTATAATGCCGCCTAAGCGCTGTGCCCCTGCGAAAGCTTCCTCCGGGGTG
>PVKE010043418.1:0-13383 GCA_004027555.1 Craseonycteris thonglongyai | reverse complement strand
CACTAGATATAAGGTGATGGAAGGGGAACTGATACTGAGTGATGGGCACATAATACGATGCATGAATGATGTGAGGTGGACTTGTACATCTGTAAACTGTCTAATTGTTACCAACCAATGTAACCTCATCAAATTTAACAATAAATTAAAAAAAAAAAAAAAGAATGTGAGAGGTGAGAATGTGAAAAACCCTTCAGGAACCCCCACCCCCACCCCAAAATTAACAAGTTAGAACAGTCAATACAGAGTGAGGACAATGGAAAACTGAGTCCAGTTTCAGTTTATTTAGAGGCAGACCCACAACGTTGTAGGGACTTCCTTCCACTCACACCTTCACATCACAGCCACCAGGATAGTGAAGTTTAAAAGGAGAAGCTTCTCAAGGGGTTGAGGCAATTCCTACAGGACTAGAACCGATGCATTTCTCACCCACATTCTTCTGACTTGAATTTAAAAGTTGTCACGACAGTGTGTGAATGAACCCTTCCTTTACAGAACCTGAAAGCAGACTGAAAAACAGGAGTGATTCCAAATCCCCTCCCTGTGCTTCGCTTTCTCTCCACTTCCTGAGGTGTTTTAGCCATCCTGGAACGATTTATGTGCAGCCTGTGAGCAGTAACTACCTGTTATTTGTGTCCCCTCCAAAAAAAATATGTTGAAGTCCTAACCCCCAGTACCTCAGAATGTGACCTGATTTGAAAAGAAGATCTTAGCAGATGTAATCAGCTTAAAATGAGGCCACTAGGGTGCTGTCCTTTGGCGGGGGGGGGGGGGAGGATTGGCTCAGATAGAGACAAGCATTGAGGAAAGTAGATATGAAGAGACGGAGAAAGCCGTGGAAAGGCAGAAGGTTGGAGTGATGCATCTACATCCAAGAAATGCCAAAGGTCACTGGCAGCCTGCCAAAAGCTAGAAGCAGGGACGATTCCCACCCCCCACCCCCCCAGATTTAAGAGGGATCATGGCCCTGCTGACACCTTGATTTCAGACTTCTAGCCTACAGAACTGCGAGACAGTACATTTCTGTTATCTTAAGCCATCCAGTTTGTTAGGGCAGCTATAGCAAACTAATACCACTACTGTACCTATCGCTTCTAAAATGTGCATTTGGGTTGAAATAAGATTGAGAATTTCAGTTGTAGTGTGACATATTTTCCAAAGGTGGCTGCCACATGAGATCCTCCTGGTCTGCATGTTTGTCTAGACCCTGGAAATTCCTCCATCAAGGATGGGTTGTACATCCCCTCTCCTCGAATCTGGGCGGGGCGAGGGCATGGCTTGTGTCTCACCTTTGATGCTGCGTGACTTCTGAGGCAGCTTCCTCCCTGTGTGCTGAAGCCCTGCACTGCCATGTAAGTGGTCTCCGTGTCTGAGTCTGCCATGCGGCGAGGAAGCCCAGCCAGCCCACATGGAGACCACGTGGGGACATGAAACTGTGTGGAAAGAGATGCCCGGATGGCCCCAGGGGCTCCAGCACTGCTGCAGTCCCAACTGCAGCCCCCATTTGATCGTACCCCTGTGGCAGACCCGGAGCCAGGGCTGTGCAGCCAATGCTTGCTGGATTCCTCATCCATAGAAACCTTACTGGGGAACTAAATGACACCATGTTTAAAGCTACTGAATTCTGAGGGGAGTTGTTACATAGCCATAGATAGCCAGAACAGTTCAGCTACTCTCTGCTTTGTACTGCTTGCTTTTCTTTCGTTTTGAATTTTTTGTTTTGTTTTGTTTTGTTTTGTTTTGTTTTTGACAGAGAGAGAGAGAGAGAGAGAGAGAGAGAGATACAGAGAGAGATACAGAGACAGAGAGAGAACCAAACTGGGGGAGCTCCCCAGTTCAGCATATGGTTCCGCACGGGCCGGGGCCGGGATTCGATCCTCGGTCCCGGGTGCTACAAAGTGAGCGCCCAACCCACTGAGCCATCCCGGCTTCCCCCCAAAACCTTTTACCAGTAGTTTTGTTTGTTTGTTTGTTTTGTTTTGTTTTGTTTTTATTTATTTATTTTGAACTGAACTGGGGGCCTCACCGCATTCGGAAAGCATACACCAGTTCAGCATGTGGGTCAGCCTGGGCTGGAGCCGGGTTGTTTTAATTTTTAAAGATTTATTTTATTGTTTTTTGACAGAGACAGAGACAGAGAGATAAAGACAGAGAGAGACAGAGAGAAAGGGGAGGGCCCAAAGCAGTCTCCATGGTTTTGTTCCACACAGGTGGGCAGGGGCCACGCAGGGTGGGAACTGGGCTGGGAGCCTCCTGCATGGGAGGCATGCCCTCCTGAGCCAGGGGCTGAACCAGGGGGCAGGGTCAAGAATCCAATTGGGGGCCTTCCAAATGGGAAGCACACCCCAGTTCAGCATATGGGTCCAAATGGGCCAGGGCCAGGATTTGATCCTTGGTCCCCGAGGCTACAAAGCAAGCGCTTAACCAGCTGAGCCATCCTGGCTTCCCCTATTGTAATTTTTTAAATGAATTGTATTATTAATTCTCATTAAATAGATTTGTATTTAGAGCAGACCGAACACAACCGAAAAATCTCAGTGGCTTAACATGATAGGATTTATTTTTCACTTGCTCCAAGGTCATTGTGGATGTTTCTGGTTGGGCGACTCTCCTCCAAACAGTGACTTGGGGATCCATGTCCTTCTACCTAATGTCTCTGCTGCCTCGTGGTCCTCCCTGGGGTGCTCAGGTGGCTAAAGAAAGGAGAGAGTGGAGGGGGCCAGGACTGAAAATGGCATACATTATTTTGGTTCACATTCCACTGGCTAGAACTAGTCCTGGGCTCAAGGGAGCAGGGAAGTGCAGATGAGCTGTCTACCCCAGAGGAAGAGGTAAGTTTGATGGGAGCACAGCCGTAGCTTTGCCGCATCCACACACTGACTCATGGAATCTTAATTTATCCTACCTGAGAGATCAGTTTCTCCAAGTGTGGTCCATCAGCATCAAAATTACCTGAGTGACATGTTAAAATGCAGATTTTGGGACCCCACCTACTGAGTCAAAACCTCAGGAAGTGGATTCTAAGAAATCACATTTTGGGGGAAGCTGGGATGGCTCAGCGGGTTAAGCACTTGCTTTGCAGCCCCAGGGTCCGAGGATCAAGTCCCGGCCCAGCCTGTGTGGACCCATATGCTGAATTGAGGTGTGCTTCCCATGCGGGAGGCCCCCAGTTTGGTTCTTGCTGGGACTTGCTTCCCATGTGGGAGGTCCCTGGCCTGGTTCCCACCCTGCGCAGCCCCCCGCCCACCTGTATGAAATGAAACCATGTCGAAAACTGATGACGTACAATTATGAAGACTGCTCTGGGCCCTCCCACTTCTCTCTGTCTCTCTGTCTCTGCCAAAAATAATAAAATAAATCTTTAAAAAAAATAAATTGCATTTTTACAAAATTCCCCCAATTATTGTTATGTACACTAAGGTTAGAGAGACCCTGGCCCAGATTTTTAACCCATTTATTTTATAGGTAGCAAACTTGAGATCCAGAGAACTGACGTAACTTCCATAATTTCCTTTCAGTCACCCACAATATGAGCCCAGAGCTGGAGTTGGGGGCTCGTATGATGAAGCCCATCTAGTCTTCTTGCCATGTCACCTCCCAGGGTTCCAATGTCATAGCAGGCCAGGACCCTGAGGGTGTGCCCTGGGGGAGCATACTTGCTTCCTCACTTGTTCCACTGGTCCCCAGTTCACCACGCACACGTACTTGCTCTGTGCCATCAAATGGGGAAATCCAGGCCAACGCTGAAGAATCGTAATGTCTGCCTTGAAATGGCTCATCATGTATAGTTAGCTTGTAGCCAAGAATCTCCTGCATTTTAGGTTATGACCAGATCTAGTCCAGAATCAAGTCCTGTTACGTCTTGCACAATTCCTAGCAATAGTCAGGGACCCCGAATAGCATTTTATTTAGAAATTGGAATCCTTGATAGTTTCTCTCACGTCACTGTGAAGGTCCACTTTGTTTTTAAAGCTGTAATATGTCCTAATCACATTCTGTTACTGCTAGCTTCCAGAGGAGGCATTGGCGGGAGTGAGAGGCATGAGAGGAGAGGGAACCTTCATATTTCCCAGCTCTCTTGGTGAAGAAAACAGCCAATGCTTATTAGCATTCATTTCACACAATTTCCATGATAATGCTATAATTTAAACAATGACTCAACGAACTAATAAAGGAGGTTGGGCTTGCTTTCTAAATTTACTTCACAGATTACTCATCTCTCTCTCTCTCCCTAAATCTTCCTTCTCTTCAACCAAATGTAAAATTTTGACTAAAGAGTGAAAGTGCCAAGATTTGACTGAACTTGTTAACGTTATCCGGCAATAGCATTATAAGCAATGAAGTTCTGATTCTGAGCATGTATGTGAGAGTGCCTATGTGAAAAAAACCTTCAAGTCACTTTTTACTTTTTGCCATTTGGGGGCTAAGTTGAGGAGAAGGCAGTAAATTATCAAATGATATACTTATCATGTTCCCAAACCTTGGCCGAAATCACTGACTTTCAATTGCCTTGATTAATGATGAACGATAGTATAAGCAGAGGTTCATGGCTAAAGCACTTGCCTTCCCGTATTGGTGTAAAGGAAGATGATTATGTAGGTAAGGCCTTCAGGGCAGCAAGAAACAGTGAAGGGTTCGGGCTCCATGAGGTAGGGACTGTCCTAACCTTCCTCATGTCCAGCTGAATGATTTGGCTCTCTGGATAAGCAATGGTATAGACCTCATCATGAACAGCATGACATTTGAACCTGTGAGCAGGGTAGACAGAGAAAACTAGAGATGACCCCGTGCCTCCTTTCTCTCGGTCTGATCAGGCACTGTCACTTTGCAATCTGGTCCCTCATTTGGGGGTTCCAGGGTTGTTCCTGGTTCTCATTCCTGTGATCAGGAGGCACTATTGACATTGAGCTGCTCAGTACAAGACAACTGAATAGGACACGAAGTAACTAGTCCCAGAGAAAGGCAAACCTGATTTCTGTCCCCATAGACAGACCCAGTTCAAGATGGTGAGTGTTCTGGTCTTCTATGGCTGTGTAATAAACTACCCTCAAGTTTAGTGGGGTGTAGGGTGGGTTTTCTGGAAAGTGGATCCTAGTATGGAGAAGAGTGTGCAAGATGTTTCTTAAGAACTCTTCCTAGGGTCAAGACTTGGGAAGGAGGGGAAGGAGCAGAAGTGGGCAGAAGGAGAAATCGTGTTGCTTTGCAGCTCAGTGCCAATGCCAGCTGGCCCAGCAGGCAGTTCTAGAACCAGAATGACCCTGCCAGTTACCCTGCTTGGGCTGAGATGACCTGGCCTTTACAGCAGGGGTGAGCAAACTCTAGCCCATCAGCCAAATCCAGGTGGCCACCTCTTTTTATAAGTAAAGTTTTATTAGAACATGGTCATGTCCATTCGTTTACATATTGGCTAAGGCTGCTTTCACCTTGCTTAGGCAGTTGAGTAGTTGTGACAGAAGCTGTCTGGCCCACAAAGCCTGAAATATTTCATATGTAGCCATTTATTTAAGTTTGTTGCTCCCACACTGAGTAGCCATTGGCTGTGGGCTTTCTGGGAGAGGACATGACCTTGGGCTCTAGCTCTGCAGCAGAGGCAAGCCCTGGAGGGATGAGGACTGAGTGCTGTGCTGACTCCTCCCTCGGCAGTGGGGATAGCAGGTTCCCACTGTGGTCCTCACGGTGTCCACCACAGCAGCTCAAAATGACCGGGGGGGGCGGGCGGATGGCACACAATTTTGTGGGTCAGGAAGGACTTGGTTGGACCATCTGACCTCCACGGACTTGGCTGGGCTGCAGGGTCGACTTCTAAGACTCCTTCCTGGCTCAGTGCTCCTCAGCCTCCTCCCCTCTGTAGGTGGCATCTCATCTTTAAGGGCTTCTCTGCAGGGCATGATGGTTTGGGGATCATCGTGCTTTTTGCATGAGGGTTTCAAAAGCCCCGGGCCCGTGAAGACTCACTGGAGCTGACACAGCATCGCTCGGACACATCCTATTGGTGAAGCAGTCCACAGGGCCTGCGCAGGTTCAAGGGGATAGAGCCATAGAAGCAACATCGCAGAGCAGGGAAGCACGTGGCCTGAGAGGCTGTCCACCATTTTTGGAAAATACTGACGGCCTCAGTGGGTCAAGTAACTGGCTCACTCGGGTCACAGAGCTGTTTGTGCACACCCCTTCCCAACTCCGCAGTCACCGTTGTCATGTGGGTAGTTTGAAGTGACCACGGTGGGAATGTGACACCTCAGGAATAGGATTTGCCCCACCTAAGCCCACTGTTAAATGCGAGCCAGCACATCACTGCTGCTATAGGCAGACTTCCGGTTTGAAGCCAGATAGAAAGAAAGCGTTTAGTCAACACGGCATGGGAGTGGGGGTTACACATCCCGGGAGCTCAGAACAACTCCATGGAGTGCGATTGTCTTATTTTACAGAACAGGCGTCCTGGGTGCTGTGAGGTTGGGTAGCTGGGCAGGATTTGAACCAGGGTCTCCTCACCCTCTGCCACCCTGCCTTCTAGAGCCTGGAGCCCTGCAGAGAATGAAGTAGACTACTCTTCACTGGCCCGAAGGAGGCTTAGGTTAGACATGAGGGAGGGAAAGCCGGGCAAAGAGGGGCGCAGGCCGGGCCTGGGGCAGTCATGGGGTTCCTAAGGACTTGGGCCTCCATGCTGCGCCAAGCTGTTCGGGCACTAAACAGCTCACTCCGACTCTAGGCAGGGAAACCCCAGCCATTTCTCCTTGTCACCAAACCAGCAGCCGGTGATTGGGGGGTGGAGGGGGGGCTGCTGAAGGGGGCACAGAGAGGAGAGGCTGGAGATGGGCACCATAGTCATATAGGAGAACCCCAGCCCCACCCCAGGAGTGCCGAGGTTCGGCCACACCCAGGGATTTGGG
The DNA here is from genome assembly GCA_004027555.1 of Craseonycteris thonglongyai. Taxonomy (NCBI): domain Eukaryota; kingdom Metazoa; phylum Chordata; class Mammalia; order Chiroptera; family Craseonycteridae; genus Craseonycteris; species Craseonycteris thonglongyai. Next base: position 6,496 of record PVKE010043418.1, on the reverse strand, counting down.
TGGGGAGAGGGCAGGACTGGGACTTGCATGTGGCACGGCATCCTACCGGAAAGGCGGTTTCCTTCCTTCACATCGCACCAGTGCCTCATGCCAGACCCGCCTGCCAGCTGCTTTATGTATACTTATTATCTGTAATCCGCAAAACCCTGACACTAATAGGTCCTACTATTCCTGTCTGATGAGAACTCGAGGCTCAGAGACAGGGAATAACCTTCCAGCTGCGGAATTAAGATCTGAGCCGGATATGCAGCTACGGGCCGCACCCCCCTGTGCAGTCACCCAGAGTGAGGGCCACCAAGGCCAGAGAGCAATGAAGCGAAGAGATGGTGAGAGCATCTTTGTCAGCCTTGGCCAGTTGACAATTTCCCATTCTCGTTCTTTTTGTTCCTTATAGTTGAAGGATTCCCTCCCCGCTGGTTTGTACGTTTTAAGAGGAATTAGAAGACAGAAAAGAGAAGCAAAGGATTCAGAGTTGAACGGGAAGCCAGTGTGGGGCACATGTGCTGTGGAGAAGGGGGAAAAGCAAGGCGAGGAGGGCAGGCAGGAAGGCCATCCCCTACCTAACCAGTGTCACCGGCTCCAGACCTCTGCCCCCTAGGGACCTCCTGGCCTTCCCGGCTGGCTCAGATTCTGCGGCACCTTGCTGGTCTACCCGAGCCTTCTGCTCGGGTCAGGGTGGGGGTGGGAGTGTCATCACCTCATCCTCTGGATAAACATTCTGACATTCAGTATCAGGGGAAGGCCTTTCAGCAGAGTGTTCATTCATGAAGACTTTGAAAAAGGGTCCTCAATTTTTAGTGTGCTAAGAATCACCTGGGCTGCTTGTTGATGATGCTGCGCTTCCTGATCCCTATTCTTAGAGACTCTCAGAAGTTAGGAGGTGAGGCCCGGAATCTGCATTGTTAACACACCCCAAGCAGTTCTGATGTCGGTGGACCCTGGGCCAGGCTAAGAAAGGCACCAACTTGGAGGGCAAAGGGGCAGAACCTGAAACTTTGAGAAAATAGCTTTTTTATCATTATTGTTTGATCTCATGAGCACCCATTGTCTTATTCTGGATGTAGATGTAGTAGGTAGAATGTTTATGGAGCTGTCTTGCCAAAAGAAAGATAATGAACGCAGCAGTTCTGTGCATAATTGCACCGAATTATTGTGTTGTGACTATGGCTAAAGGATAAACATTAACTTTATACTCTTATTAAAAGTTCCCTATTATTTTTCATTAATCACTACCATGGGTTTTGGGGGGGCTTGGGGGGTCATTTATCCACTTGATAATAAGGTTTTGATCTCTTGCTGTGTGGCTTGCGCTGTGAGGAGGTGGGGGACAGCCTCTGGGAGCTGACCTCTGCCCTTCAGGGACTTTGGCCAGGGAGATTGATTAAAGAAATCCCCAGCGACCATGTGCATTTCACTTTTGTGTAAGTTTAGCTTTATTAGTTAAGGTATTTGTTAAATGCATTACTAAACGTGATTTTTATAAATATATAGGAATTTGCATGCCATCAAATACAAAAGAAAAATTCTTGTCAAGCTATATCTATTGTGATTTTGGGTTTAAAATTGATTAACATATAAATTATGAATTTTCCAGGGATTCTCTGATTGAGCTAGGAAGATATATTCTATAAATTCTATATAAAATTAGCTTATAATTTTGTTTCTTAGTCAGTTAAGACTTCACCTCTAAATATGTTCCATTAAAACGTTTTAAGGATGCACTCATTTTTTTTCCCCTCACCTCTCTGCTCCCTCCCCTCATTTGTGAACATAGCCAAGAAAATGGTACCCAAGTATTTTCAAGCACAAATGTATTCGTATACAGATTTTCCATCCAGTGATGAGAAGCACAAAGAATTCTGATTCCATGCTTCCTGGTTTCAGCATGTCCTTAAGTTGTTCTCTTGCCTGAAATTTGAGTGGGCCAATAGTCTATGAGACAACAACTCGATATAAAACAGGATTGTCATCAATAACCTCTGCTTCTTGGTTTTTAGCGTTGCAGGTGGTGAGCTATTTGACTTCTTAGCTGAAAAGGAATCTTTGACTGAAGAAGAAGCAACTGAATTTCTCAAACAAATTCTTAATGGTGTTTACTACCTGCACTCCCTTCAGATTGCCCACTTTGATCTTAAGGTATGTTGCTGAATGTTAGCCAGAGAGAAGCTTAAGGAAAGCACCACTTTGATTGTTAAGAAAAATTGAGGTATCAGAGAGAGACGTGTTTTTCCCATATGGGTTTAACAAATGAAGTTGTATCAATGTAAGTCAACAACTATATAATGCATGCCTTCTGCAGGGATTCCTAACTTTTTTGTGTGATGGAGGCTTAAGATTAATGATTACATTCGAGGATCCCTGGGAAGAGGCAAGAGGTCTGACCAGCCAGGTCTTTAAGCAAGGGAGCTGCTGCTGAGAATGGTGCATTTTCAGCCTGGAATGGCATCTGGCTGCCTGGGTTTTCATCCCCCCAAGTCCGCAGGGCTTGTTAGATAAAAGGTGCCTTGATCTCTACTCTTCCTCTTGATGCAAAGGCTTATGGACCTGACTCTGTCACCAGTTATCAATCAAGCCAAACTCTGAGACTGGCTGTGTGGGGTCAAGCCTGGCTGGGGGAAGGGCATTATGGGAGATAAACAGACATGTCAAACTCCCATTCATCAAAGAGGTTATAGTGTCTTTGGGAAGGGAAGACACCCACGAGCAACAGGAAGTGACAGTGTTAAGATTCAAGGTACAATCTAATTCAGTGAGAAGATTGTCACAAGGCAGCATGTGATCGATTGCCAAGTGAATGGATCTAGGTCCAATGGTCATTGGATCTAGAAGAGGACCTCAGAAGAGGTAGGCGTTTCTCCATACTTATTGTAGCAGAGCTGTCAAGACCCCATCTGGATTCCCCCCAATACTCACAAATGCATACCGCAAAGACTGCTGCTGAAACAACCACAGTGCTCTGCCTGACATCTGCTTTCTGGCCCTGGGAGCTCTAAATGCCAAAGAGTAAATGCCTGCAGAAGCAGCGCTTGCAATGGAGGATGGGGAGAGGGTGGATAAACACCCTAATTCCCTCCTGAAGTAATCCCAAAGTACCCACTTCGATTTCTCTGCATTAAATAATATTGGGAAATTTCCCATGACTTTAGTCTCCTTAAGTCTGACCAGTATTAGTCATTTAAACTTAAAAAGTAAAAAAGCATTCTAACTTAGAAATAGTTCCAAATTTTTAATTGCAAATGAAACATACTAAAATGTAAAGACAGAAAAGCTATTCTGGTTAAACTCTGAGTGCTATTCTCTCCCCAAGTTCCCCCAAAGAAGTCATGTTCTAGTCACCCCACCTTGATAAGACACCTTGTATCATCTCCTTCCTTGTGTTACCTGTCTCCCCATTACTCTACCAAGTGTTCCCTGGAGTCCCCTCCCACATAAGCCACTTGTACCCAAATCCTTGTCAGCTCCTGGAAGAACATCAGTCAAGACATTTGTTTACCTTGGTGTTCTCTTACAAGTACCCTCCGGCCTATCTTTCCGTGGTTGTTGTTTTTTTAGGATAGAACTATTCTGTCACCTTGTCCTCGGGATAACATACCCTAGCTGCTATTTTTTTATTGTGGTAAAATAAACATAACATAAATTTTACTATTCTAACCATTTTTAAGTATACAGTTCAGTGGCATTAAGTATATTCACATTGTTGTGCAACCATCACCAACATCCATTTCTAGAACTTAGGTCTTTCCAAACTGAAACTATGGTGTGTTAAGCACGTACTCCTTACCTCCATCCCCAGCTGTTGGTAGTCACCATTCTACTAACTACCTCTATGAATTGACCCATTCCGGATACTTCATGTAAGTGAAATCATATAATATTTGTCCTTTTTTATCTGGCTGATTTCATTTTGCATACTATCTTCAAGGTTCATCCATACTGTGGCACAGAATTCCTTCCTAAGGCTGAATAATACTCCATTATATGTCTATACCACATTTTGTTTATCCATTCCTCTGTTGATGGCCATTGGGTTTATTCACCTTTTGGTTATTATGAAGAACGCTGCTATGAACATTGCTGTTCTATTTCTTTATTTTTTTTTTAAGCCTGAAAACATAATGCTTTTGGATAGAAATGTCCCCAAACCTCGGATCAAGATCATTGACTTTGGGTTGGCCCATAAAATTGACTTTGGAAATGAATTCAAAAACATATTTGGGACGCCAGAGTTTGTTGGTAAGTTTCTTTGCTCCTGTGCTCATTTATTTCTCATAAACATGCTAGCAAAATTTCCCCTGCTATAGCATCCTTTCCCTTGTACATGTTTCTGGTTTATACATGAAGATAATATCTACTGGTTTGCTTCCTTCCAGAACTAAATGTGCATTCATTTCCTCTTAGCTCCTGAGATAGTCAACTACGAACCTCTTGGTCTGGAGGCAGATATGTGGTAAGCAGCACGTTCTTGATGTTGTCATCTTTCCAATTTATTTTATTCCTCTTCTGACATTTGTTTTTGTTTCTGTTTTGTGTCTAGGAGTATTGGGGTAATAACCTATATTCTGTAAGTACCAAAATCCACAGCTCTAATTCTTTCCCTCTTTTCTTTGAGACCATATGCTTTACTAACCATTCTGTGGGTCACGTTTATCTCTTCAACTTATGCATACTTTTTATGAAAATATATTCATTTCACACCCCCAGGACATGGTTAGTTTATAATAATTAAACATTTTCTTCTAATTCAAAATGAGTCATCAGAAACTGTGGCATAATCACTGGGAGAAAGCATGTCTGTCCATCACTGAGAAAATAGGAAAGCGTTTATTTTTAACTACTAGACGCTGTTCCCAATTAACTTTTTAAATGCATCCTTTGCATTAAGCTCAAGCTTTTGTGCATGACAATTAAATGCCCTATAAAATATAATTGAATTCTAAAGTGATTGCCCAAGCACCAGATTATAGTCTTCTGCACTCCCCCTGTCAGATATTGTGGGAGGGAAATGACAACACAAGAGGTAATTGTTCATGTTCCATGTTCCACTTTATTAATAGCCTGAGTGGGGCCTCCCCATTTCTCGGAGACTCTAAGCAAGAAACGTTAGCAAATGTATCTGCTGTCAACTACGAATTTGAGGAAGAATACTTCAGTAATACCAGTGCCCTAGCCAAAGATTTCATAAGAAGACTTCTCGTCAAGGATCCAAAGTGAGTGTCCATTATCCCTGAACAGTGCTCAACCGTGGCCTCAGCCGGACGAGGGTAGCGCCTGTCCTGTGACGTGGCCACGTTGATAAGACCCTGGTTGTTTGTACCTGGCAAAGGAAAGCAAGCCATATGACAAACCTCAGAAAATACAGGCAGGGTCCTTTGTACCTTCTCAGCCAGTCCTGTGGGCACAGAGATATAATCACATATAGACTGACATTGTCTTTGGCTATCTTCCACGGAGCAGGTCCCAAACTGCATTTTCAAAGGCGTCTGTTTGGTAGGCCCAGCCAGCATGGAGACAACCTTAGTGTTTGCTTCTATGGTCACAGCATTTTTTTTTCTTTCCCTTTTCCCCACAAAGGAAGAGAATGACAATTCAAGATAGTTTACAGCATCCCTGGATCAAGGTAAGTTGCATGTTGTGTTTGGTTTGAGTTATAGGGCATCCGGAATTCATTTGTTCTGGGGTATTACTAGTTACCATTGATTCTAACCACAGATCATATCTTGAGTATTGTGTTTGCTATTGATGCCATGTTAAGATAGCTGACAGGTGAGAGTAATGCTAGCGATAATGAATGTGGAGAGGAGGAAGCTATTGTAATGCAGGATTGTAAACAGGGAACTAAAGGTCAAGTCTACTCAACAGCCATATTTGGTTTGGCCTGTGGAATATCAGCCCAAACTGTTTTCTTTCGTTTTTTAAATTAATTTCCAGCTTTTAAATATCATATCAAATCTGGATTCCCAGCTTCTCTTGAAAAAATTGAACACCTACCAAAACAGCCCTCATTTCACGAGACCACCAGAAACTCGGCACAGTGGCCTTTCTGTTATGGTCTGCAGCCACCCCCTGGCCCATTCCATCTTTACAGTACCAGCGTGAGATCTGTCAGCATGTGAGCTAAAGAACTGAAGTTGCTGCAGCTAGAACAGAAAAGCCTAAGGGGTGGGAGAATATGGTACTGATTAGAATAAAATTATGGAAGCAGTAAGCGAATTGCAATGCACTCACTTGCATTACAGAGGTAGGGTGGGAGCAGCTGGAGAAATCTTTCCCTCTACAATAAGGTGACCAGACGTCCCGCTTTTGGCGGGACAGTTTGATTTTTAACAATTTGTCCCGCATCCCACGGCACTTTAAAAAAGTCCCGATTTTTGGAAAAGAATGCACGACAAGCTAGGGAACGGCAGGAGATAGACCAAATTTTTAATCAAGTACCCCCTCCCCCCCCCGTCAATGGTGTCCCGCTTTACCAATGTTAAAATCTGGTCACCTTACTCTA
>PVKE010043417.1:0-13378 GCA_004027555.1 Craseonycteris thonglongyai | reverse complement strand
GCTGTTAGATAGCAGGGTAGTAAAGGTGTGGCCAGGGGTGGGGTCATGTGAGTAGGAGCTAGGGTGGGCCTGAGACACAATAGCAGATTCCTCTTTCAGCAGGGGGGCTGGTGGTTCAGTGTGGGTGGGGCGCAGGAGCTCAGGTCTTTCTCTCCTCTGCCTGGCTGCCCCTCCTTCAATTGTATCTGTAAGCCACGCCTGCAGGGCAACACTTGGATGTGCTCGAGCTTGGCAGAGGCCCCAGTCGGCCCTGCAGTCCCGCACGCAGGCAATGATACCGCGGCGACCCAGTTGGAAGCCCAGTGGCGCATGGGCTACAGCGCCCAAGAGGTCCGGTGGGCAGGATGCCAAAAGCCTGGGTGCGTGCATGCAGCGATGCACAGCGGCCCAGTGGGCGGGGCGCTGAAAGCCCAGTTGCACACTTGCGCGCTGGCAGCAGTGCCGCAGCAGCCTGGTGAGCGGGGCACCAAAAGCTCAACTGCGTGCTGGCAAGCAGGCAGTGGTATCGTGGCTGCCTGGTGGGTGGGGCACCGAAAGCACAGTTGCGCGCTGGCAGCGGCACCTTGGTGGCCTGGTGGGCGGGGCGCCGAAAGCCCTGTGTGCACAGGCCGTAGCTCGGGCGGCAGCCGCTCTACGCTCCCGGCTCTGTTGAGACCACCGGATTCACTCCAAGCACGTCCAATGCAGCTATGCCCACTCACGCCCCAGCCCTCACTCCAAGAGCCCTGTCCTCAGAAGGCGCTCCCTCACAGTCAATCTCCTCCGTAAATCAGGGGTGCTGAGCCGTTGTGGGCTGGTGCCCTGCTCTCACCCCGCCCGCCGGGAAGTGCAGCCGCCCTGCTCCACAGTCCCTGTTCCACTTTAGGCTCTGTGATCTGATTAGGGCACTGTATGCTGTTCCTTGAGTTCGGATGTTAAATTGTCCACAGGCTTGTGGGGCTTCCACGCTCCCTAGGTCTCGGCTTCCAGCCCGCCCTCGATCCAGCTCCACTTTGACCGTAGTCCCCCAACCCCCCTTTGTTTTTGCCAGCCCCGGGCTGCGCTCCGAGTCTCTGTCCCCGAACCACTGCTTCCCTTTTTCCTCTCCCGCTCTCCCCTTTTTTCTCTAACCTTTGGGTGTTGTTCCGTGTTGTGTGGTTCTCTTAGTTGAGGTTTCTTCTCAGGGTTTCCCCTGTGGATTCCCCTCTGTTCACAAGGCCCTTCCCAGGCAGTTATCTGCGTTTTCCTCTCATGCTGCCATCTTTGATTTCCCTCTCTCAGGTAGTTTTGCAGTTACACTTGTGAAGGAATTAGTTTTTAGTCAAACTTGTTTTTTTGTTTACGATAGTAAGTTGTCTGTTAATTGGATCTAGTTTTTTTGTTTCAAAATTATTTTCTTAGTTTTATTTTTAAAGTTTTATTTTATTGTTTGAGAGAAGGTAAGAGAGAGAGCGAGAGAGAGAAGGGGAGAGGGCCTAAAACAGTCTCCATAGTTGTATATCATTAGTTGTGAGAATGGTTTCACTCCATATGGGTGGATGTGGGACCGTATGAGGTGGGAACCAAACCCGGGGCCTCCTGCATGGGAGGTGAGAACCTTCACCACTGTGCCATCCTGGCAGTTACCAGCTGTGCTGCAGCTCAGCATATGGAATTGCATGGGCTGGGCTGGAATTTGAACCCTGGGCCTTGTGATTGCAAAGCAAATGCTCAAATGCTGAGCTATCCCAACATCTCTTATTTTCTTAGTTTAACTAAAAATGTGGCCAATGAAATGAAGTGCCAATCATCATTGGCTGGTCAGTGACATAATTAAAGACAGTGTTGGCTTCACAAAACCTCTCCTGTAACTTTGGGGTTAGTATTTTCTAGTGAATTCTCTTCTACATTTTAATGACTGATGGTATCCAAAGGGGAAAGGGCATGGGGAATTTTCCTTGCTAACACCAGAGAGGAGGCCCATTTTCTGGATTGCAGAACCTACTGACATGAGGCAAAGGGTGATGGGGGAAAATTAGAATGGAAGAGATATTGATCTTAGCCCTTTGTGGCTAAAATATAGTATACTCTCAGTTAACCGGCACCCATGCCAGAGAAATATAGTATTATTTCTTTGATGTTTTGCTGATTGCTTGAGAGTGCTGGTTGCTTAAGTTCTGGTTAACAGAGAGTCCACTGTATTTTAGTTTTGCAAATAATAACAAACAAACCAAAAAGCACAATGAAAACATCCTTCTAGTGTTGCTCTCAGGGTCTTGGATTGGAAAGTACAATGAGGTGAGCTGACGCTTAAGCTTCGTTAGCTTCATGGTAAGTCTGCTTCTGATAGAGATTTGAGGTCACAGAGGTGACAGAGTGGACGTGTGAAGATCAAGCGGGGTCCTGAAGGCCTTTTTGAGAACTTGCTACTCTCTTGAGAGGAAGTGACATTGGATATTTTGAGCAGAGGAAAGAGATCATTCTTGTGATAGACAGTAATACCCGCTCTTCCCCCAAATACCCATGTCTTAATCCTTGGAACCTGTGGCTATTATGTTACCTCATTACATGGTAAAAGGAACTTTGCAGATGTGATTAAGTTAAGAATCTTGAGATGGAAAAATTATCCTGGATTATCTAGGTGGATCCTATGTAATCACAAGGATCCTTGTAAGAGACAGGAGGGTCAGAGTCAGAGAAGGTGATGTGACAATGGAAGTGAAGGTCAGAGTGATGTGGCCATATGCCAAAGAATGCAAGCGGCCACTGAAGCTGGAAAAGGCAAGGAAAAGAGTCTTCCCTAAAGGCTCCATAAGGAACACAGTCCTGCTGAAATGCCTTGATTTTAGCCCTATAAGATCCATTTTTGGACTTCTGACTTACAGACTAGTAAGATAATACATTTGTGTTCTTTTAAGCAACTAAATTTGTGGTGATTTTCAAGAGCAGCAATAGAAAATGAACACATTCTAAGAGGATCACTCTTGCCACTCTATTGAAAACAGATCATAGTGAGTGGGTAGCAGCAGGGAGCGCCCAGGGGAGGCTGTCTCCATAGCCACTGAGAGAGGTGAGGTGTCTTGACCAGAGTGTGGGCAGAAAAGAGGTTCAATTTTTATTTTATTTTTTGTCCAAAATTCTAGCTCCATGATCTCTTTGAAAATGTGTAATGTCTGCATAGGTGATGTATTGTGGAATTGTATCCCTGGAACCTATGTAATTTTACTAGCCAATGTTACCCCAATAATTTCAGTAAAAAATAAAATGTATACTATCTGAATGCTTCATGAATAGATAAGTAAAACAAGGCCCCTATTTTTGCCTTTTGGCCTTTTCACATTTGGTCCAGAATCCTTTCAGGAGGAATAAATAGCTGAGGAAGAACTGGAGATGTCCTCTTGCAAAGTTCTGATTTCACCCTATCTCAGGTAGCACACCGCCTCCATCAAATTCCTTCTCTTTTCAGTAAATGACTGCAGCTCAGCTTGGATAAGGTGCTTGGCAGAACAACCTACCATGCTCCATAGCTTGTATACAGCGTAAGTTCCCTTTAGAGTTGCCGGGGACAAGTGAGGATGCCTTTTAATCATCTAGACCTGACTTTCTTTTCCTCTTTTCTCTGTGGCTCCCTAGGCCTCTCCTCTGCTTCTTTGCTGTGTGGGTATTTGTAGGTATATCTACCCTTCGAAGCAGTCGCTGTCTTATTTGTTTTTCCTTTGTTGCCTAGAATAGAACCTTGCTCAAAGGAGCTCAAAAAATATTTCTGGAATAAATAAATTACTTTGTCTTGGCTCCAGCAGATTTTATTTGCCACATGGATTCAGGGGTCTGAGACACAGAAACTGATCTGTACTAAAAAAACCCTGAATTTATAGCCCCATGCATTTCAAGATGTCAACCACAAGCTTTGAAAAACAGTTTCCTATGCACCATCTGAGGTATCAAGAAGATAAGAGACCTCCTCAGATTTCCTTCTCACATGTCCCTTTTTTGCACCTGTTTCCCCTGCCCCCCTCACTTCATGACAGGTGGCTTGCTTTCCCTTGGATGGCAGGAATGTGTCTCACTGTGGGAAATTAAATGTCCTTTAGCTTCTTCTAGGCTTTTGTGATCCTCGAGAAATAGATCCTAATTTCTATTTTTTTCTTTTTGAATGGGGATGCTATAGAAAGATACAGCTATTTTTAATCTTCACAGAAAGCATTCTGATCCTGGCCCAGTGCATAAAAATGATTTTTCCTGTAAATAAATAATTTATAAAAGAATGTAAGTAAATGAACAACATTTTAGAACAGCAAGTAAGTTTCTTTTTAAAGATTTATTTTATTGTTTTTGGAAGAGACAAAGAGAGACAGAGGGAGACAACGAGAAGGGGGAGGGCCCAGAGCAGTCTCCATAGTTGTTGGTCATCAGTTTGTGACATGGTTTCGTTTCACACAGGTGGGCAGGGGTCGAACAGGGCGGAACTGGAGTGGGGGCCTCCACATGGGAGGCACACCCCCTTGAGCCAGGAGCCCAACTGTGGGTGGGGGTGGGGCATGAACCTAACTGGTGGCCTCCTGCATGGGAAGCGCACCCCAGTTCAGCATATGGGTTCACATGGGCCAGGACAGGGATTTGATTCTCAGTCCCTAGGGCTGCAAAGCAAGCAGTCAACCCACTGAGCCATCCTGGCATCTCCTTAGTAAGTAAGTTTTGAACAGGTGTTTGGGGGAGTAGTCTCAGCAAGGACAAGTCAAAGGATCACTGAGAGGGCAGATAGGTGCTTTAGGAAGGCCTCCACCATGACACACAGAAGCCTGGAAGTAATGAAATGTAAGATCACAGGGCCACAAGGTTAATTGGGAAGGAGTGAGTGATTCGAAGTACATCCTGGAGTACTGCATTCAATGAGAAAGGCCTCTTTTCTCTCTTTGATCTCTGATCACAGGCGAACACCAATTTACAATTTCCCAGTCATCTCCGTACAGTACCACCCACCATTTTCTTATATGCAGAATTTCTTCCAACCTTCTTTTACAAAGGAAAAAGTTCAGTGCTTGAATTCTGACTCTACTGCATAATCTTTCTACGTCTTTATTTTGTTCCTTTGTAAAGTGGGACTCACGATAGTATGTATCGAATAGGATTGTTTCGAGGACTGATAAAATAATGCAGGAGAAACACTTCATATAGTGTCTTAGGTTTTCACAAATGCTCAATAAATGTAAACTGAGCTTATTATCATTATATTACAGTAAGTATTATATACTTATAAAGCTACATGCCAAGGGCTTATATGAGGATTTTACTGATTTCTTGCAGGCTGGAAGAAAAATGAATCAATAAAAACATTTTATGTTTCTTTGAGAAGCTATAGTAAGCCACAGAGGGAATAAAACTCCCCATAAATCAAAATTTCCAAATATCTGGACCTGATGAACAAATTGGCTCAGCCAAGAGGAAAAGAAATTCAAGGCCCTTTGTTATGTGTTTGAATCCCCTAACTCTTTCTGAGCTTCATGGTGGGGACAAGAATTAGAAAAAAAAATATCTGGGAAGATTTTTTTTTTGACTTGATTCTCTTTCATTTGCTGCTTAAATGTCAGTAAGTCCCAGCAACTGCAGGTCACCACTGGGTTTCAATAGGAAACCCTGATTTGGGACACATATTTTTCAATTGTTTTAGAATGTGCTTTTGGAGTCAAATCAGGAAATCTTGGAGTCTGGGGAACTCTTTTCTTCAAAGTTCTCCCCACTCATTGTTCTTTTCTCATGTCTTTAATGAATTAATTTGGCTCTCAAGCACGTAGTCCAGATTGTGAAGAATGAAAGAACATTAAGAAAGGAAAAAGCTTGTTATTGATTTGGCTTGAGGGGATTTTTCTGAGATTTCTGACCCAACCCAAAAAACCACCACCACCAACTAAATCCAAATGACACTCCATGTTGGAGACATTCTTCAGCTTTTGGATTGGGACCAACCTTGCTGAGAAAATATCAGTCCATGCCATTAGCATTTTATACAGAGACCCCAAATTCTCTGTGCTTCATCATTTCATATTTTTTGGGATCTAAAGCCAATTGCCTGAAGGCTTTCTCTCAAACCACATTAGGTGGAGGACGGAATATGCTGCTGTTAATTGAAGAAAGACAGTTCATTAACTAGGGACTCATAGTTGCCCCAATTACTCACAGGTCCAGTGCAAACCTCCCAAACCTCCCAAACCTCCCCTTACTCTTGATCTTATTAATAGAGCTGTTGTTTCACTAACAGGTCTTAAATACTAAGGTGTTATGAAGTGTTCACAGACAAACTAATAAAAAAAAGATGTCAATGACTTGCTTCTCTTTCCTACTGGAAGTGGAAACTGGATAATGTTTAATTTATTATATTATGATAGAGAAGGATCCCAGATGAGGGGTTGGGTGTTGCCTTAGAGGGCCTGGAGTAGAATCAATGGACATTTGCCAATTTCTACTGAAAGTTTTCAGAAAATTTCTTCAAACTTACCTTGAGAAATAATAACATTAGCAACTTTAACACTGACTATCAAAGCTTGGGTGATTTCCCTTTTGCATCTCTTATTTGGTATTTTTTTTTAAAAGATTTGTTGGGGAAGCCAGACTGGCTCAATGGGTTAAGTGCTCACTTTGCAGCCCCGGGGACTGATGATCGAGTCCTGGCCCCGGCCTGTGTGGACCCATGTGCTGGGCTGGGGAGTGCCTCCCATTTGGTTCTCACCAGGGTGAGACCCCAGCCCAGTTCATGCCCTGTGCGGCCCCACACCCAACCTGTGGAATGAGACTATGTGGAAAAATCAATGATGTGCAGCTGTGGAGACTATTTTGGGCCCTCCCCCTTCTCTCTGTCTCTGTCTCTGTCTCTCTGTCTCTCTGTCAAAAACAATAAAAATAAATCTTAAAAAAGATTTGTTTTATTGTTTGAGAGAAGGTGAGAGACAAAGACTGAGACAGAATCAGAGAGAGAGAGAGAGAGAGAGAAGGGGGAGGGCCCAGCGCAGTCTCCATAGTTGTACATCATTAGTTGTGACAGTTTCATTCCACACAGTTGGGGGGGGGGAGTTGCTTGAGGTGGGAACTCAACCGACGGTGAGAATCTTTGTGGCCCAGCCATTTGGTAGTTACCAGTTGTGCTGCAGGTCAACATACGGGGTTTGCATGAACTGGAGCTAAGAATTGAACCCCAGATCTCACAGTTGCAAGGCAAGTGCCCAAGTGCTGAGCTATCCCAGCATCCTGTTTTTGTTTTTTCTTTTCTTCTCTCTATTTTTTTAAAAGAGTTTTCTGGTATTTTTCTGCTCATAAAGTGCTTTCCATGCCTTTTTCTCTCTTGCTGGTAACATAAAGTGACATTATTTTACTGAGGAAACATAGGAAATGAGAGGTCACAAGAGTCAACGTGCTCACAGTCATAATTTGGTGGAAAAAGATTTTGGGTCTCTTGCTTCAAGATTCAGACAGACCTCATTTTCTTAAATGAGGGCTTTCCCTTCAAACTCTCATTTTTATGGGTCCAAAAGATCTTGCTAACAGGGGAACAACATCTAGATTGTAGTTAAAAGTTTGCAGCAGAGTATTGTTATATCCTTCCCTTCTTTTAAATTTGTGTCTTAGTGATCTGATAACACTTTTGGATTTCTTAGACACATGTCTTTCTTCTAAATAAAAAGAGAAGCATATATGCAAATATAAACGAATGTGGTTTTGTTGTGTGAAACCAGGAGTGGCTCAAACAAACCATCAGCCCTATCAGATAATTATTTCAGGGAAGGAAAGGGTAAGCTACATGTCAATAATCCTGAAACAAAATATTCTCTAACATTTAACTGATTTATAAATGACTTCATGAAATAAATGAGGTATCCTCATTTAGTTATCTTGGATCATGTAACAAGAATCACATGGCTCAAAGATTGAGGCAAACATCAAATTACACTGGGCTTCATGAATTTTGGGGAGTGAAGACTATTTCCTTCAGAGTAGGACTTTGAAGGCTTAATTACTTATTTTTCTATATTCTGAAGTAGATTAAAAACAAGTGTCTAAGATTATTCTGTCTGCTAATGGCTCATCTAAGTGGTGAAGGATGGCTTCCTATCCAGGCATATGTGTTTGTTAGACTCCTCAGCTGTCACAAAACAGTGCTAACACTATTACCAGATTGATATTTTGTCATATGATTCTGTGCTCAGCTAGCAACACAGCATAGCAGCTCTCTAGGTATTTTCCAGGAAGTTCAATCTCAAGCTCATTGTCATTTAGTGTTTAGCACAAGTGCTGTTGAGAGAAATAATAATTAAGATGATTGCTCAAAAAACATGTAGTTTATTTTTATTTATTTATTTAATTTTTTGTTTTGTTTTTTAAGATTTTTTAAATTATTTTAGACAGAGATAGACAGAGACCAGAGACAGAGGGACAAGGGAGGGCCCAGAACAGTCTCCATAGTTGTACATCATTGGTTTTTCCACATAGTTTCATTCCACAGGTGGGCGGGGCTGCACAGGGCAGGAACTGGGCTAGGGTCTCACGCTGGTGAGAACTGAACTGGGGGCACTCCCCAGTTCAGCATATGGGTCCGCATGGGCCGGGGCCAGGATTCGATCCTTGGTCCCCAGGGCTGCAAAGTGAGTGCTTAGCCCACTGAGCCATCCCGGCTTCCCACATGTAGTTTATTTATTCATCTAAATATCCTAAAATACATTCCTGAATTTAATCAGCTCAGCTCGGTAGAGACTGACTGCAGCGACTCTCATTGGGCCCTCTGAATTTCATCCAGGATACTCTCTCTAGGATTGTTAAAAAACACTGTTCTAAAAATTGCATTTTATATTCTTTATATCAAGCAACGATGATTTGTTAGAGAAATTATTGTTTTAGCCAAGAATTAATACATAATTGTACTTTTCCTGAGAAATTGGTTATTTTTACTTTATAATATGAAATAAAGGGAAATAGATAGAACTTCCCTTTTTTTTGTAGAATTTGTAGACCACCTGGAACAGGTGTGGGGGTGATCATGTCAGTTATTTTTATTTTTATTGTTGACTCTAGTTGACTGTCATCCTTGCTTCTATATTTTCTTCTAATCCCCTTGCCCCTCTTTTTTTTTTTTTTAAAGATTTGTTTTATTGTTTTGACAGAGAGACAAAGAGAGACAGAGAGAAGGGGGAGGGTCCAGAGCAGTCTCCATAGTTGACATCATTAGTTTTGACATAGTTTCATTCCACACAGGTGAGCACAGGGCCACATAGGGTGGAAACTTGGCCAGGGGCCTCCTACTCGGGAATTACACCCCAGTTCAGCATATGGGTCCATATGGGCCGGTGCTAGGACTCAATCCTCAGACCCCAGGGCTTCAAGGCAGTGCTCAACCCATTGAGTCATTCTGATATCCCCTCCACTTTTAAAATTTAAACTATTCCTTTTCTTGTTCCGTATTCTTGAGTAGTTTTTTTGGAGATGATATTGCATGTAAACACTCTTGCATGTCTAAAAATGTTTTTATTGCCCCTTCACACTTGACTGGTTATTGGCTGGGGATAGAATTCTAAGTTCAAAAACATTTTTCCTTAAAACTGTAAGGCCTCTCCAGTGTCTTCTAACATCCTTGTTGCAGATGAGCAATTTCATGGTCTGATTCTTGTGTCTCTGGGATTAACCATTATTTTTCCCTTCTGAAAGGTTTTAATGTTTTCTCTATGTTTTTCACATTCAATGTTTTATGAAGATCTGTGTATCCATTTTTATTCATCTTGATTGGCACTTGGTGGCCCTTTTACTGTAAAGAGTTGTCTTACTCTGGTGCAGAGAGATGTTCTGCTATTTATTTGATTGTTTCCCATCCATTGTTTGTGTTCCTTTCTCCTAAGTTTTTCTTTCACATTTTTCTCCTCACTGTCATTTTGATAAATATTTTAAGATATCTATTCATTCTAGTATACAGTTTATCCATTAAATATTTTTAACTTCCAGGAACTCTTTCTTGTTTTCTGTTTTCTTTGTTCCTATCAGCTTGTTCTTGTTTCATGGATGCCACATCTTCTTGAATATCTGCAAGGTACTAATTAGAATTAAAAAGAAAAACAACCCTTTTCCCCTACTTGCTTTCAGCATTATCTCTTTTCCTTGGATCCTTCTCTTTTGTGTAGTTTGTTTTTTCTCATATTTCTGGTGACTTATGGCTGCTGGTTTGTATTTACAGATGAAGAACTAGATGGATTAATGTAGTTGCAAAGGTCTTTTGCCCTGACATACCTATCCTTGGAATAGCAGAGTCAGTGATTTGTCAGTTCACAGAGAGGGTTTTCTTGGTCTCTTTTGGCTGCTATAATAGAATACTACAGACTAGCTGGCTTAAAAAAATATAAGTTTTTTTCTTACAGTTCTGGAGTCTGAAAAGTCCAAGACCAAGGCCTCAGCAGGCGGGGTGTCTCGTGAGGACCTGCTTCCTGGTTCATAGACAGCTATATTCTTGCTGTGTCCTCACATGATGAAAAGGGCAGGGAGTTCTCTGGAACCTCCTTTATAAGGGCACTAATCCCATTCCTCAGGGCTCTACCCTCATGACCCGGTTACCTTCTAGTGACCCCCCAAATATCATCAAACTGAGGATTAAGTTTCAACATATGAATTTTGGGGGGATACAAACATTCATTCTATAGCAATGTGAGTTAGTCAGGCTGTTTGGCAAATCCCATAGCTTCCTCAGCAAGGCAGGCTTTACTAGGGCCTGAGTTTGCTGCAGTTGATGTGTTGGCTCAGAGCTGATTCTCTCTTAGGCCCATCCTTGGTTTTCTCCCTAGGCATGTTGCCTGCTGTCATTAGTGGGCAAGAAAAGAGAGTACAGTGGGGGCCAGCAGCTCATTTATTGTTTAATTGTTCTGGTGATTCTCTAAAATTTAAATAATCAGATAATTTATCTCCCAAACTAGGACACTACTGAGAATGAAAGGAGACCCTATTAATCATTTTGCCAAGACAATAGACAGAAACTGGACTGTCATTCTATCTACAGCACACTCTCAATCTTTGTATTCATTGACTGAATTTGCAACTCCTCTGGGCTCCATTGGGAAGACCACATTCCTAATTCTTTTGGCTAGAACTTCCTTCCTTCCTTCCTTCCTTCCTTCCTTCCTTCCTTTCAACTTGATCCCATTTCATTTCTATTTTATTTTCTAGAATTTTTTTAAAATTTATAAAGCTCTACTAACCCCTACTCTTATTCTTTTTGAAAACAAATTTTCTATTCTTTTTTTAAAACATATTTTCTGTCATTTCAGTGGGACCTGAGAGGGAAGGGGGTAAAAAGACATACCCAGTTTGCTATCTTTAACCAAAACCTCTTTTACTCCACTTTAAGTATATGCTGGCTTACTGTATTTTATATCCATGTGTATCACTTCACTCCTATTTGGAGACAGTCAAACTCACTGATAACGATTGTTCAGTAGTGAGCTTATATTGGTGAATCATAAGTCTCCTGGTGTAACCACTATGCCTAACAAATATCAGGCATTAAGTCATTGAACCTCTGAGCAGTTTTCAATGAGAGTTGCTTATGAGGTATTTGCTTTTGCATCTTCTTCTTGCAAGGTATGAGTTATTGCCAAGATGTACCCACTGTCATAGAACATGAAGGAATGTCAATTCCTGCAAAGGCATTTCAGGCCTACCATAGTCAGATTAAAGGCAGAAAGCTGTAGGGATTTAGAACCAAAGTCAGAATTTTGCAGAACTTAGTGAAGGAAACTTAGAAAATCTGATGTCAGAATTTATCCATGAAAGCTCAGTTCATATAGACAGTACTTACTGGAAGTACAGAAGCAAAGATAAAAGCAATAATAAGGATTTAGAAGCAAAAAGAAGACATCTTGGCTTTTGCAAGATCTCATGGGACAAGGGCAATGTGGATACCCAGAAGAGGATCTAAATTTTTCTAATGGAGAAATTACTCCTTTGGCAACTTGGGGAAAGGGCTATTCTTAGCCCTTGGGGAGAAGGTGGTTACATGGAGACACTGGACAGGAGCCAAGATTTTGGTGTTTGGCGTGAGTAAAATTAGGTATAGAACTATAGAATTCTGTACTTGCACGTGATTCATATAAACATAAAATTAAAAAAATGATCATCATCTGAGTATATGATCTAAACCAGGGGTCTCCAAACTATGGCCCATGGGCTGGGCCCTCTCATCGGGCCCGTGGAGACCTTTTTATCTGAATAAAATAATATTAAATAAATAATTAAAAACAACATCTATGTTTTGATTCTTTTTTATTTGGACCTCGAGTGTGTAGTCAGCCCCCAAACTGCTGTTTGATAGTTAATGCGGCCCGCGGGCTGAAAAGTTTGGAGACCCCTGAAAACTAAAGCCCATTAATGAAAAAATTAGCATATCAGACTTTTGATTTATAGTTTTAGTCAATTTGTAAATTAGAAGCAGCATGTCAATGGATCAGGTTAACCTTTGCCATGCAGAAGAGAGTCCCCCGCACCCACTGTCTCAATAATATCCATTGTTTTCCTCTCAGCAGTACTACTACGCCTGGGTTAAGGTAGGGATGCATAAACAAATCATCTTGCTTTTAAAGCTTTTAAGTCCCCTTCCCCTCTAAAATATCATGTTGAGATTTTATATTTTTGCTCTTTGTTGGGGAATCAGCAAGAAAGAGGATGGTGCTCCTATAGTCAGTGTTTGAATAGTTTCTTCCAGGGTATGGTTGGTTGAGAGGTTGCTTCTTGGCAGGTTCTGGATTTCAGAGTTATCTCAGGTGTCATCAGCTGTGGACATCAGTCTAATATTGTTCTTCTCAGCAATTAGTTGAGCTATGTAGACTGAATAACAGGAACAATTATATGAAACTGACTTCATGAGATGGGTCAGACGGAAGCTGTGTAAGTCAATGTTAAACAAACACTCTATAATGGTAGAAACCTTCTCTCTCTGTCTCTGTATCTCTCTCACTCCATCTCTCTCTGTCAAAAACAATTAAAAAAAAAAATAGGGGAAGCCGGGATGGCTCAGTGAGTTAAGCACTCACTTTGCAGCGCTGGGGACCGAGGATCGAATCCCGGCCCCGGCCCGTGCGGAACCATGTGCTGAACTGGGAGCTCCCCCAGTTCAGTTCTCTCTCTGTCTCTGTATCTCTCTCTGTAAAAAAAACAATTAAAAAATAAATAAATAAATATTTAAAAATAAAAATAAATAAATAAATATTTGGGGGAAAGCCGGGACGGCTCAGCGGGTTGAGCGCTCGCTTTGAGGCCATGAGGACCGAGGATCGAATCCCGGCTCCGGCCCAGGCAGGACCCACGTGCTGAACTGGGGAGTTCCCACAGTTCGGTTCTCTAACTGTCTCTGTCTCTGTCTCTCTCTCTATCTGTCAAAAAGTAAAATAGAAATAACTATGCA
>PVKE010043416.1:0-13383 GCA_004027555.1 Craseonycteris thonglongyai | reverse complement strand
GGAGGCTCCCAGCCCAGTTCCTGCCCTGTGCAGCCCTGTGTCCGCCTGTGGAGTGAAACTATCTGGAAAACTAATGTCAACTATGGAGACTGCTCTGGCCCTCCCCCTTCTCTCTGTCTCTCTCTGTCTCTGTTTCTCTCTGTCAAAAATCAATAAAATAAATCTTTTTTAAAAAAAAAAAAAAGACCGTGGCAGTGGATATTGGGCTGAAGTAGCTTAATCAATTGGGATGCTATATATTTACAAAATATAAGGGGCTATAATCCAGGGTACCAAAAAAATGTATACACATTTTAAGAGATGTTATCTATGTATTACCTTTTGAGTTGAATGGAATTTATAGTTGCAATGTATAGTATGATGCTTGCTCAAAAGATGGTGTTAATCAAATGAATCCTAGCACCACCATGTGACAGGCAGGACAGGCACATAAAACAGTGGAAGCAGGGTTGTCGTTGGAGAAGCGCAAGACCATTTTGAAGTGGTATTTGAAATTCAAAAACATTGTGGAAATACAGTGACAATGGAGGCATGAGTATGCAACAGAACCTCCAACATGCCTAACAATTGCACACACTCATGATAAGTTTGAGACGCATGGTCAATTGAAATGGCATGTGCAGTGATGCAAGTGGACAATTTGGTCAGCGTTGCTCAAGCAGTATTTCCCCATAATCACAAGTGTCTGGATGCTGATGGTAACCACTTTGAGCACCTCTTGTAATTGCAGAACTCAAATGTGACTTGTATTCATCTTTTGTTACCAGTATATATCAGTATTACAATTTTAATAGTTTTTCCTTTCATAAAATGTGAATACTTTGGGGGCACCCTCTGTATTTATCAAAACTTACTGAACTACATACTTCATTTATTTATGTTTAATTATTAAATGTATTGGGGTGACATTGGTTGATAAAAATTACATAGGGTCCAGATATACAATTCTATATGACATCGCCTGTGTGTTGCATTATGTGCTCACCACCCAGAGTCATTTCTCTTTCCATCACCATATATTTGATGCCCTGTCTCTACTCTCACAACCCCTACCCCCTTACCCTCAGCTAACCACTAAACTATTGACTGTGTCCCTGAGTTTTTGTTTCTTTTGAACTGTGCACTTTAAATTATGCATTTTATTGCATGTAAGCTATTAAATATTACAAAATCTTATGAAGTTAACTTTTCCTTTTTTGCAATAAAGGAGAAATGACTTTTAACTTTCTAGGTTTAAAGACCAACCTGTCTTTAGAGCTGTATTTCTCATGGCAGATTGTATAAAACACTGATGATATTCAGCTCATTCCATTGACCTACTTGACTTGTCTTTCTTGAGAGCTCATTATTATGCCCAAGTTGTCATCTAGTTTGATCTCAGGATGAAAACTCTATTAGAACTACCTTCATTCATTCATTCATTTTTAAAAAGAGGTATTGAATACCTACAATGTGTACCATACCGTGCACCAGAAAGCTAGTGGTCTGCAAAAGTAGACAAAATTTCTATGCTAATTAATTCAGTATACAGTCTAGTGGGGAAGATAGACTTTGATCAAATATTCCCTCATATACATATAAAATTACATTAGTTATAAGTGCTATGAATATGGTCATTTGAGAAAGGTTATGAGAAGAGAAAATACCTACAAGGCAAGTGAGATATGTTCATAGTAAAAAAATCACCCAGCTTTGGGCAGGGCTGAGACACTGGTCCTGGTCTCAGCTCTGTCATTGACTCTCGACAGATTTAGCACTTTTGCTCTTCTCGCCTGTAATATGAAAGGGCAGGGTCAAATCGTCCCTTCAAGATCCCTGGGCTTCCAAAGTTACTCGGATACCAAGAAGTCAAATGGAGCTTATCTCCTATGCTTCTGAAAAAGTAGAACCATAACCAAGAAATAACCCTGAATAATGGGCAACTCAGGCCCATGACGCAAAGATTACATAAGTTAGCAAATTCAAACAAACAAAAGAGAAATTCAGCAACCCTTTACATAACAAACATTTTTATGAAGATTATTTCAAACTGCACTGAAATATAATTATATAAAAAGGACAAATATCTGCCCTCCTCAAGGTTCCAGATTACCTCAAAATATATATTAGCTAAAATCCATCTATTTCCTCTCCTCTCCGTCCCCAACTTATTAAATGTACAAATAAGGGGGAGAGTAAACATTTGTTTCAAGTATGCAAATTTTAAAAATAATGAATAATATTATAAGCTTCTTTTGTGTTCCATTGTAATAAAATCTGTTGTTGCATCAGACTCATTAGAGTAGGTTTTGACCAATACTGGAGAACCACTCAAAAGTGCAACTTCATCTGTAGAGTGAGAGCACGCAGGGGGATGATTGCCCAATGGACTATTACACGGTTCTCCACGGAAATGATTATAATAGCTCAGCAGCATTGTCATTTTACACAAAGAGTAGGGCCTTCTGCAGGCTGGAAACCTGGAAGTAGAACATGCCTGTGTACGTCAGTGGTCCAGAAAAACCTTCTCATGGTTAATGGTGTGTTTTCCTTCCTAATCATGGTAAAATTTTAAGAAAAAACTTTGAGGTCTCATACTTTGTTTCCTTGTCAACAGATAGGACCTAAAAAAAAATACTCTTAATGGGTACTGTGATGTAGCTTTTCTGTTATTCACAGGAAAAAAAAAAACAAATTGCAGAAAGCATAGTCATTGCAGAAGTCACCTCCCCATCAGGTTTTCAACAAGTTATATTGCAGGCAAGTTACATTGCAGGAAAGTGCCAGAATTTTGATGATGACTATGTTTTTAATTTGGGACCATATGTGGCTCTTATTTTTAAAATATGTTCATCCAAAAATGAAGGCCTTTAAAAAATTCACAGTGGGTCCTGGATTCCAAGACAGTGTCTATATAAGTCAACAGACATTACAGTTGCCACGGTGTCAGGCCATTTTGCCAAAAGTTTCCTCCATTTGTATCTATTATTTCCACAATAAGGGCAACAAGCAGTTGAATCAATAAGTTAAGTGACTAAATAAATTGAATATCCAGCTCAAATATGTTTAGTGGAAAGCAACAAGCAACCTCTTGGGCTAGAATATTCTATTGATTCTTTTCTTATTTTTGTTTATCCCATATCATTACATAAAACAAGCATCAAGCTAAACAATTTTAATCTTCTACTATTGACAAAAAATACCATACTTTATAGGAAAGCATGTGTTAAGAAAGAAACTAAAAACATTAATATATTGGTAAATGTGGCAAGCTATTTACAGATAATATTTTAATAATCACTCAGAAGGGAGATTTGAGTTTCTTGTTTGTGAATTCTTTTCTTCCATTCTTAGTTGCCACTGGAAAAATCTATGAACTGAAGACAGCCTTGAAAGTGGCATAAGGCCTCACACATGGAATCACGTGATTTCAGAAAAGTTTCTCAGGAAAGGACAGGGCCTTCCATCCCTGGCTGCATCTTAGTGGGGCCACCCATGATCCATTCAGCTCTGATTCTGCCCCTTCACCATCAACCCAAGCATTGACCTAGTTAAATACAGGGTCTGTCTGGGAAAAATTTCAGCCATTGTCAATATAATGAGAGCAGCTACATGGCTGGATACTTTCCAGACAGTCCTTGTATATTTAAATCTGTTCAGTTCTCCTAAGTACTACAAAACAGTACAAAAAACTTTGTCATTCCAGCAAGGGTTAATTTATTCTTCTTTTCTGTGTGTTTTTAAACATTATATGTTAGCATTTTTACATTAATTAGCCATAATTAATATAATTTGGTTAGCAGCTAACTAAAATGTTAAGTCCAAAAAATTAAAAATGCATAATATTCCATTTTATGAAATACCATCTTCTAAGCATGAATGTCTTTAGATTATCATAAACAAAACATCAAGAAAGATGTGTGTACATAAATCTTTGACCATATCTCTAATTTTTCTTCAGAATAAAATTTTGAAAATAATCCTGTCAAACTGAGAGGTAATGAAAATGTTCTCATCTAATGTGAATCTTATTTCTTATTAGAGGTTAAGTGTTTTGCATATGTTTGTTGACATATGTATTTCTTCTGTGAAATATCTATGTCCTTTGTTTATTTTGCTAAGTCTTAAGTTTTTACTATCTCATTCAGTTGTATGTGTAACATGCAAATAAAAGTACGGTTTTGGGGAAAGAGTTTAAAATATAACACACATCATCATTTACTTATTTCTGTAAAGCTTGCTCTTGAAGTTTTTTGTTGTTGTTGTTTTTAATATCTAATTTTCATTAAAATGCCATTTCAAGAACTGGACAGGCTGTCTAAATACCCAAAACTGGTGTTAGACTGCCACCTAGTATTTCAATATGGAGCTGCCCAAAACATTCACCGAAGGTTTTCCTATATTCATAACATGCAGAATACAGTAAACATAAAAAATGTCACCTTATGTCCTGAATCCAGAAAGGCTAAAAACTAATGTCAATGAATGCAAAAACTAAGGCTCCCATTGACTCAGGACCAAGATAGACTAAATATACCCTCTATATTTAATACTTGTCACTGTTTACCTCAGCCTCAATGAAAAGATTGCCACTCTGAAAGTCAAGAAAGCCTGGGTCCTCATGCTTCATGCACTGGTAACAAATGTGATTTTCTCTCATAACTTGCTGAGTCTCTTTGGGACTGAGCTTTTCCATAATATGAGCAAAAACAGGAAAGCTTTCCTGTCTCAACCTCCTCGGGGTGCGTATTAACAGTGCATCATGGGGGAAATGTGGGCTTCTGCAATCACAGTAGCTGTGGAAGTTTAGATTCAGCATTGGTCCAAAGCTTGGCCTCTTCCTGGTCACCTTTCCTTTCTTCCTGCCTGTCTTTATCACTTCAGGTGTTTATTGTATTAGTTGCACATTCAGATCTAAAAATATCTTTTTTTTTTGTTTTACTTTTATTGCTTACCACATCACATTAGACCAGAAACTTCATGACAGCTAACATATCATCTCACTACTATATTTTTCTAGTAGACACTCAATAAAAAATTATTGAATGAATACATTCTTAGCTCATTCTCTTATTGTCACTTTTGTCATATCCCGAATCCAGCTTACCTTTCTCCTTCTCTTCATATCTTATCCATCCATCAAATCCTAAGTTCTCCAAAATAATTTTTCCTAAAAATTCCAGTCACAGTGCCCCTCTGATCTCCTGGTTCCTATCAGATCAATTCATACACAGTCACTTCAAATGTTTCTTGTGCGTATACTTGTATCTCTAATCAGAACATAAACTTCAGGAGGGCAGAAGTCTATGTTTTGCACTTTTTTGGTATTTCCCAGAGTTTGGCGGCACATTGGTAAGTGCATTTATGCTGTAAGAAAAGAAAGATCCACCAAAAGAGTTATAGAGAAATCCTATAAAATATAAAACTTAGAAAATAGTTTGCACAAATCAAGAAGACTCTCCAGTGAATGAACTTTGGGTGGGTCCTTTACCAATCTGGCATATGCTCTCATATTATAATTGGGTAAATGCGTGTTATTTAATTTTTATAATTTAATCATGTTTTACATTTTAATTTTAATATTTACATTTTACATTTTAATATTACTATACAGTCTCATTGAGATTCCTTTAAAATAATTTGTCTTAGAATGAAATGTGCATCCAAAACTGTGTTTTGAGATTCCAGATTACATTCTTGGCTATAGTAAGATTCCTTTTGAATTAACTTAATGTAGGACATTATGAGCTCTTGCTATCACTTTGTTTTTTTAATAAGATCTTCTTATCTTTGGATTTGAAAGTAGGGCTAATCTCAATGCTGGTGGGGTAAGAAGTATCTACTTTAGAGGTTCTGATTTTATTATCATGTCAGTGCTATTTGCAAGTTCCAGGTAAGTGTGGCAGCTCTTGCCTGCCCATTCTTACACTGTGTGCTGCCCACATCCCAAATATGTTCCCAGGGCTTACTAATCAATACAGCAAGCCTGACAAAAATGCCTGGAAGTACTCTAAGCAATTACACAAAGTAACAGTTTATATTGCAGACTATGCAAACTGGAAAAAGTATCAAGCCTTAGATTAAACACTCATCCCATACCAACTACCTAAATTTATTATGTTTTTTTGTCTTCAGGGTGGCATTTAGCATAAAATATTCATGCCCTTTCATGATACTAAAGAGAAAACACCTTTGCATTTAAAAAAGAAAGAAAAATGTCATAAGTATTCAATAACAATAGTTGCTAACAATGAAATGGAGGGTAACTCTGAATTCTCTGCCTACCCACAGGTCACAGAGGCCCCACACCAAGCACGCATTAGGGAAATAAAGTGATCCACATGACCTTTGTTTCCAGTGGGCTTGATTTATATCAAAGCCAAATGTAGAGCTCCCCTTACACAGAAAGGAGAGAATGAAAACATTATTTATTTTTTTTCCATCTGGACCAGAACTTAAATTAAATTCAGCAAGGAAAGTGAAGTCAGTCATGCAAAGACTAGAAAAATTTCCTCCTACGCCTCTAAACCAAAACTGAAATTTTGTGAAGTTCTGATAAATCACTCATCTCATTACAACACACATTATAATTATCATCTGGCCAGACTGGTTCAGGTTTCTTCAAGTCTGGGTTGAGAGTGGTGCTTTTCTATTTGGTTATCATCCATTTATTAGGCTGGATTGCTTATTAAAAACCTCAGAAGCATGTTAAATAATAATGTTGGGGATTTTCCTGACCTGTATGAGTGACTTTTCCTACTGGGCTCATGCAGTGTTCTCTCAGGCCTTCAAAATGGCTGAGAGAAGAACCTTAGAGCAGTGGCAACAACTCTCTCCTGACTGATTCATTTATTTGCACATTTCATATTTATTAAAAATATGAACATGGCTCAGCTGCCTAATAGCATGAGGGACAATTACAGGATATTTGAAAGTCAATAGAAAAAGGGAAGTTGTTCAACTAAAAGGAAAAACAGGTTGAATTTGGTATTTCAAAAGAGCAAGAAACTGTAGCTTGAATTGCTTCTACAACACAATGCCCATTTTGTAAATAGCCATGTTTGTTTGTTTGTTTTGATGCGTAGGCTAAACTACTACTTTCCTAGGTAAAGGGCACGAAAAGAATTAATATAACTTGTAAAAATTAACTGAGTTTATAATATGATCTATAATCCTAGAAGAATTTGAATAATCTGATTCTTTATGTGCTCTTTTCCCAAAGGGTATAATCAAAATGAATATAATTGTCATTATGGCAATTATTTAAAGACTCTGTAAATTTTAATTGATAATAAGCTACAGATTTCTTAACTCCTCAGAGTGCTCCTAAAATTAAAACTAATGAGAAAAAAAAGATAAAACTTGAAAGGAGACCTAAGAGATGGATTATATATAAATCATGGTGAGGAAAATAGTAGCTATAACTTCCCCCATTTGAAAATTCAGGGTTCAGTGAGTTCAGCAAGAACAACTTTGAAGAGTTTTACCAGTACCGCAGAGAGTCTAAAATGCTTCCTTTACAAAAGTGCCCACTTGATCTATACTTGTTGAAGACCCATCTACTTTTGAGTTGAAATTACTCCTGTGGATCTGATCAGCATGAGAAATAGGAGAAATGCTCTCTGTTTTCTGCCTTAGACTTGGAACTACCACTGAAGAATGGTCTCCAGAGAGGAAAGAAATGGGAAGAGAAAGAAAGACTAGACATCTGAGCTAGCCAGCAGCATCTGTTCTGAAATTCTTGCTTAGAGGACTGTTTCCAAGACAGGAATGGTTAAAAATCAAAGAGGCACCAGATATATGGTAATGGACGGGGAGCTGATTCTGGGTGGTGGGCACACAATGCAATGCATAGGTGATGTGATGTAGAATTGTACATCCTGAAACTATCTAATTGTTACAAATCAATGTCAGCCCAATAAATTTAACAATTAAAAAAAAATATCAGAGAGGGACTACCAAGACAAGCAAGTTAAGCAATCTAGCCCAAGGTCATTTTCTATATGTATGTTTTCCCCTTTTCCCAAATTAAAGACTTACACAACCATATGTAAAGGGTTCAGAGTCCCCAATGAATCCAATGAGACAAAAATTGTTTGCCTCAAAACACAAACATTTTAACTAATATTTTTAAATTGACTTGATTTGTTAAACTTATGAAAACTAATTAGGGAATTTCAGCTCAAATAGGGGGCCTGACTCTGATGGAGGCAGGACTTACCATGCCAGCCAGGTGCCAAGAAGTAGGCAACACCCACCCCGTATGCAGCAAGGAAGAGGAGACAGAGACAGGTGCTCAAAGGGTGTCACTGGTCAAAATGGGTCAGTGTCAGCACTTGTGGGCTGGCCAAGGCAACACCAAAGCAATGAATAGAGAACAATGACATGGAATATAGGACCATCACCCCCTTTCCCAGTTTTCTGTCCCCTACTATAGAATGGTCCACATACACTGTTTCCACGCCCTTCTGTTCCATTCTCAATTCTCCTCTCCAATCAGGCTCTCCTCACACCCTGAAACTGCTCTTCTCTAAGCCTGCAATGAGTCAGGCCCAACCCTCTCTTCTGTCTCATGTCATGGCACAGTGTTTGCACCTCTTTTCTATGCACAATCACTTCAAAAATAATCTCTTTGTCCCGTAGGCTTTAAATATACTGATGGCTCCCCAATTTAATTCTTCCTCCTTGAACTCTCCCCTGAACATCAGATCTGCTTATTAAAATGCCTATCTGCCATCTCCACTTAGAAGCTAAGTGAGCATCTCAATGTTAATACGCCTAAAACCAAACTCATGATTTCCACTCCTTCCCACACCCCCAAAACGTCTCCTCCTGCAGAATTTCCCATCTCAGAGTCTACTAATGCAGATGCTCAGCCAAAAGCTTGAAGCTATCCTTGATGCTTTCTTTGTCACACCTCACATCAGCAAATCTATCAACTCTACCTTGTATCTTGAACCCACACCTTAACACTTCTTTCACTGACATCCTAATTCAAGCCACCATATTGCCATCGCTTTCTAAATGATCTCCCTGTGTCTACTTGCATCCTACTTCAGACTGTTTCCCCACAGCAGTCTGAGTAATCTTTTTGAATAATAATTCAAAGCATGTGATTTGTCTACTCAGCACCCATCATTCAGAGTACAATTTGAAATCCTTATCTTTGCCTATAAGTGCTGAAAGATCTGACCCCTCACCACTTTTCCAATCTAACTTTTATTCACTTTTCACTGAGCTCTACCCACAGTGGCCTCCTTGCTAATTCTTAAAAAAAATAATAATAATAACCCCAACAAGAACAACTAAGCCCACACTTAATTTAGGATGCTAAATTTACCTTACTGTTCCTGCAACTGAAATGCTTACATATTCATGTCTCAAATCTCTGCATATACCTTTCTCCCATGGCCTTACTAGACTCTAGTTCAAGCTTGTCCAACCCATGGCCCGTGGGCCACATGGGGCCTAGGATGGCTTTAAATGAGGCCCAACACAAATTTGTAAACTTTCTTAAACCATTATGAGATTTTTCTGCAAACTTTTTTTTAAGTTCATCAGCTATCATTAGTATTAGTGTATTTTATGTGTGGCCCAAGACAACAAGACAATTCTTCTTCTTCCAATGTGACCCAGGGAAGCCAAAAGATTGGACATTGCTGGACTAGTTTATCACCCATTTAGAAAGACTTTCCCTCATTCATTCTGAATCAGTACACCTCTCATCCTCCCTTTACCCTGCTGCTTTATTTTCTTCCTAGAACCTTCACCATTTGACACATCAAATATCTATTTGTCTGAGATGGTAATTTTCCAACTAGAATATACACTTACTGAGGACAGAGAATTCTGTGGATTTCTCTATTATGTCCTCAGCACCTAAAACCATATCTGGTCAACAAAATTCCTCTATTAATAGCTGTTGTTTATTGAATAAATGGAAGTTATTGGTCTAGCTGTTAATCAATTACTATGGTTAAACTGGACCTATCTTAACAAAGAGTTTAGGTGACCACAGCTAGGACTTACAAACTGATGGGGCCTTAAGAGATACTCATTATATTCTGTGGACAGGTAAAAATTGGTTCCAACCCCAAATATAAGAGACAGAAAAGTATATGCAATGAAAGGATTGTAGATACAGAAAGTAGTCTTCATTAGAGGACAAAAGTTATTGCAGTTAGAGATGCCCTAATTGAGATTACCTAGCAATTGCTTAAATATGAAGGGAGACCCCGGGCTCTCAGGCTCCAAAGCTAAGCATCAACTGGCTCTGGAAGCTCCAGAAATGAAAGGTCCCCTTTATGCTCCAAAGGTGGCATTTCACACTCACATGCCTACAGACCATTCAAGTAAAGCAAGAGGGTAAAGGAGGTGTAGAGAGATAAACTGAAGAGAGGTGGCCACATCCAGGGGGCACAGCTGTGTTCTTCAGCTCCAGCCAGATTCCCTCTGGGAATGTTGGACTGCAAAGATATCTGCAACATGGTTGACAAAACTCCCTAAATTTCAACTTCTTTGACTCCTTGTTCTATGAAGTGAGCTTGTTGTCAATGCCCTAATTTCATAGGGATCCTCTCCCCCATCCCTTTGAGGCCAACACTGTGGGACACTCACAAAATTCTTACCTGTGGCTTCTATCTGCAGGACACTCATTTGTAACCTTGGTTTTTAAAGCAATAGTTCTCAGCCATCCTGTTAGAAACACTGTTCTGTAGCAACCAGTTTTGAAGTGTATCACAAGGAATTTGTTATTCCATAAGCACTATCAACATTTGTAAATTATTTTGTTAATGAATTATATTGTTTCACTTGTGCTAATGCCCTTATTTTTGCAGACTTGCATTCTGATAGATATCTTTGAACTGGAGATAAAAGTGTGGAGTTAACATAGAGGAAATTAAAAATAATCTATCTAGGAAGTATGTGCTACATGCTAACATTATTTTTCCTATGTCTGCCATGAGAGTATAAAAAAACGTTGAGAACAGTTTCTTTAAAATTACCCCTGTAAAAGTGTATAATATTTTCCATTAAATTGAGACTAGAAATTTTAATTACATATAAATTTAGCCCCATTAAATAGAAAAGAATGTCTTGGCAGGAAGTCAAGCCAGAACACTCAGTGTGAATTATAAAATCCTTGAAAAAGCATCCCTTAATACTTTTCCAACTTTACCTCCCACCCTAGACTTCTGATTCCTGCCACCAGCTCACAAGTTGTACCCTTCCCATTTTTATACCCAAGCCCTTATCCAGGGTATCCTTCACTCCGGATACCTACTTCCTCTCTCTTCTCTTACTTACATCCTGGCTAGCCTTCAAAGCTAAAGGGGTTTTCATGTTACACACAAGCCCCTCCTTCTCCACTATGACCCACAGTGGTCTGCCCTTCACTCGAGATTCTAAGGTTACGCTATCAGGCCATTATTATATGGCCTTATGCAGCTCTCTCTGCGCAGGACAGAGTAAGCTAAACGCGGGGCCCGAGCAGTACAAGGAGTGGGCTATTCCAGATGCTGTCCATGCCTTCTTTGCGGCCCCTTGGATGGCTCCAGAGGTCACTTTCAGCGTGATGCCCAGTTCCCATGTATGCCAATGGTTTCTTATCCACAGTACCTGTGTCTTCCTGCCCCCCACACTGTCCTCAGCCCATGCACAGGATGAACCAGACAAGCCAATGAGTTAACATCCTTAGGAGCAATCCTCACTCACTGAAGGATGAGATGGGGCAAACCCAGCTTCCTCAACTTGGTGAGAAGATCCTGGGACGTGCTCCACATAGTCCCTCAGAAGGTCCTTAACATGACTGTTCCCTAGTGGCTTAGTACATTGGCCTGTTTGGTGGCCTCCCTTTCCTTCTTCTCCATCCTTTCTGGGACCAGCTCACAAAGAAGCTACCAGTATCTAAATATGTATCTTAGAACCTAAGCTAAGACCTTCCCTGATTCGATTTTTACTTCTTTGAAAAGAGGTCCCCTGTCTTATTGCCCTGTACAGTTTTGCATGGACTTCTGAACAAGAGAGATACTTAATAACAACCCTCAAAAATCATCTGAACTCTGTTGGTCAATAGCAGAACTCCTAGTAATTTGAACAAATTGGAAAAGATTTCAAAACTTTTAATTTTGTCTTCCCTTGCCTTCAAATAGATAACAGTCTGCTATACATAAAACTGAGATAGAACTAGACAAACTTCTGATCCATTTTCCTTCCAGCCTCAGACTTATAGAAGAAGCTTTCAAACTGGGAAGCCTTATATTGATCATGGCCTCTGAAATAGATCTGGTGTCAGTCATCCACCCATTACTGACTGTGTAAGTCCATATATTATAATGCTGCAGGGTCTCAGATTTACTCATTCTTTTAACAAACTGTGAGATGATGGGCTTTAGACCTTTCTGGAGAAATCCCGATCATTAAGGAGCAAGTTTGTAAAGGGACTATTGAGAATTGGGGAGCACTAATAAATGACTTGGTATTTCATTTGACTGGCAGTAGTGAAAAAGTCAGAATAATGGAGATAATATTTCTTTCTCTCAAAGAAGTTGGCACTTGATGGTCCAGGGCCAGATGGCAGTCAGCAGAGCAGGGACGCTGTCTCCTTCTCTCTTGTTGCACTCCAGTCCATCTGTCTAAGATGGCTGCTCCTGCATCAGCCATCACATCCACATTCCAGCTGGCAGAAAGAAAAAAATGAAGGAAAGGGACTGTTTCCTCCCTTTAAGAACATGTTCTAGAGTTGAACAACCTGCTCAAATGTATACCCCATTGACCAGAATTTAGAGTCTTGGAAATCCTTAGCTGTAGAAGCAGATTTAGTCCAAGCAGCCCTAGGCTGAGCTAAATGGTAAAGGCTGTATCCCACATATTTCTGTAAAAGGGGAGAATGGGCACTGAGGGACAGCTAGCTGTCTCTGCCGCAACTGACATGTCCCTAAGATGGCAACAGAAGCTGTCCAAATCAGAATCTAATGCTAGAAAATAAAATATGTACACAGTGAATAGTAGATATGGATCATACAAATCCCTATTACTGATCCAACAACAATTTTACAGTCACAGAATGAGATAAAAGAGGTTGAGTGAAGATAGTTTCACAAAGTAGGTGACCTAAAGTTAAATTCAGTCCATCCTGGAATGTCATGTGAACACATCTTTTATTTATTTTATTTTATTTATTTATTATTTTTTAATTGATTTTTGACAGAGAGAAGGGGGAGGGCCCAGAGCAGTCTCCATAGTTGACATTAGTTTTCCATATAGTTTCACTCCACAGGTGGGCACAGGGCTGCGCAGGGCAGGAACTGGGTCGGGAGCCTCTCACATAGGTCCCTGCAAGAACTGAACTGGGGGCACACCCAGTTCAGCATATGGGTCCGCATGGGCTGGAGCAGGGAGTCG
>PVKE010043415.1:0-13393 GCA_004027555.1 Craseonycteris thonglongyai | reverse complement strand
CCCATGTGGGAGGCCCCCCGGTTTGGCCCCCAGCTCTTGGGGGCATACCTCCCATGTGGGAGGACCCCGCCCAGTTCCTTCCCTGCGTGCCCCCCCCAAACCCCAACCCTGCCCACCTGTGTGGAGTGAAACTGTGTCAAAAACTGATGACATACAACTATGGAGACTGCTCTGGGCCCTCCCCCTTCTCTCTGTCTCTCTCTCAGTCAAAAACAATAAAATAAATCTTAAAAAAAAAAAAAAGAGCATATTCTACAAACAGGCAGTTTCTCTCCTCTACATACTCTCACATACTGGAGCAAAGATCCATGCACAGGGACATCCATTAGCACTGTTTATAATAGGGAGAAATGGAAACAATTCAAATACCTATCAATAGAGGGATGGAGAACTAAACTACGGTGCATTCATACAACAGAACACTATATAGCACCGAAATAAATACATTAGAGCCAGTAGGAAGAAAATATATTTACAAAACACATACCACAGGATTTTTTTTTACAGGAGGAAGGATAGGAAAAGTAAGATGAAAGGTTTTATGCACAGAATTAGGTTTGGCTCACCTGATGGCTCTAAACGTTTAGCAGCCATTGCAAAAAGGAAAATCTGATTGATTATAGAAATAAACTGATACAAAAACATACAACGATTCCTGACTCTAAGATCAGACAGAAACTTCCTCCAGGATTTTAAGACTGAGGCTACCATATGAGGTGGATAATAAGCACCATTCTTCCATTCTTAACGCCATTCTCTCATCCTCAGGCTGACTTTCACCTCCACAAATATGTGTCCTAGAGCTGCCATCTCTGAGTTTCTGGCTCTGTCAGAAGATTCATTTTTGAGAGCATGGGTAAGAAACTGAGATGACAAAGTATTTTGCTTCTCCAACCCAGCATTTAAAACTTTTAAATCTGGGTGGTGCCGGGATAGCTTAGCAGGTTGGGCACTTGCTTGCCTTGCAACCACAGGGTCCAGGGATCAAATCCTGGCCCTGGTCCATGCAAACTCATATGCTGAACTGCAGTATAACTGGTAACTGCCAGGATGGCTCAGTGCTGAAGGTTCTCACCTCCCACAAGGGAGGCCCCTGGTTCAGTTCCCGCCCTGTGCAGCCCCACATCCACCTGTGTGAATGAAACCGTGTCACAACTAGTGGTGTACAACTATGGAGACTGCTCTGGGCCCTGCTCACTTCTCTCTCGCTCTCTCTCTCTTTCACCTTCTCTCAAACAATACAATAAATCTTAAAAAAATATTTCAAATCTGAATGTCTTAGGAGGGATACACACTCCTTGGAATGGTGCTATCAAATAGAATTTTCTGCAATGATAAAATGTCCTCTATCTCAGTGTCACAGGTTATCTATTGAGTATGTGTGGCTAGTTGGATGGAGGGACTGAATATAAATTTTATATAATTTTAACTGATTTTAATTTAAATAGTCACATGTGGGCTAGTGGCCATACTATGGCATAGTAAAAGCTCTAGAAGGCCACAGACCCCATCATTCTCTTCTTTATTACCATACCCCCCTACCCACCCCCAGCATCACACATTTAGGTTATCCGGCCCCTGGAGGTGTGATTTTGAACTCACGTTCTAAAGTACCGTGTCTTGAGTACTGGGCAGATTGTAATATTATTGTCTATCCTCCTTCACTCCTTTATTTAACTAATATGCATTCTACCTGAGAGGTATTGTGTCTGTGTCAGACACGGCGCTTACCATCTCAAGGGAAGCAGAGACAAGTAGGACAGTTCTGTGGAATAAGCAATCTACGTGGTAGGAGAAAAGCAAGGTCCATGGGGAGCGCATGGGATGGTGGTGTTAGAAAACTGACTTGAGGGGAAGCCGGGATGGCTCAGTGGGTTAAGCGCTCACTTTGCAGCGCTGGGGACCGAGGATTGAATCCTGGCCCCGGCCCGTGCGGACCCACATGCTGAACTGGGGAGTGCCCCCAGTTCAGTTCTCGCTCTGTCTCTGTATCTCTCTCTCTCTGTCAAAAACAATTAAGAAAAAGAAAGAAAAGAAAGAAAGAAAGAAAGAAAGAAAGAAAGAAAGAAAGAAAGAAAGAAAGAAAGAAAGAAAGAAAGAAAGAAAGAAAGAGAAACCTGACATGAACTTGGTGGGACAGAGAAGGGCCCTGAAGAATAAGAACAAGTCAGCTGGGGTGGGAGCAGTTTCTCAGAAGAGGAAACAACATGGCTTGTTCTAGGGATTCAAAAGAAATCCACTAGAATTTAGAACGTGGGGGCGGGTAATTGTTAAAGATTGGCAAGAGTGAGGTCACGCAGGATGTTTGAACTGTGTTAGGCTGACTTTGGACTCTGTTCTGAGGGCAACAGAAAACCAGTGAAAATGTTTAAGCAGAGGAAGACATTCCCATCATCTCTGCATTCAGAATAAATCTCCCAGAATTTGTATATGATCCAGCAATCTTACTTCTGGGTACATACCCCAAAGAATTGAAAGCAGAGACTCCAATAGATATGTGCACACCCATGGTTACAACAGCATCATTCACAATAGCCAAAAGGTGAATACAACCCAAAAGTCCCCTAACATATGAATGGATAAACAATATATGACCTATACGTACAAGGAAATATTACTCAGCCTTAAAAAGGAAATCCTGACACATGCTAAACATGGATCAACCTTGAGGACGTTATACCTTATGCGGGGGTGCCTAGAATAGTCAAACTTATAGGGAAAAAGCAGAATGGCGGTGGCCAGGTGTTGGGGTTAAGGGGGAACGGGGAGTTACCATTTAATGGGTACAGAGTTTCGATTTGAGAAGATGCAACAGTTCTGGAAATGCATGGTGGTGATAATTGCACAACAGTGTGAATGTACCGTAAGTAACACCACTGAACCATACATTGAAAGGTGGTTAAAATGGTGCACATTATGTTATATATATATATATATATATATGTATGTATATATATATGTGTATATATATATATACATATATACATATATATATGTATACATATATATATACATATACATATATATATACACACACGGTATATATATATGTGTGTGTGTATATATATATATATATATATATATATATATATAGGGTGTCCCAAAATTCACGCAAGATTTGAATTTTGCGTCATTTGTGTGATAAAGTGTTGCCAATGAAAAAAAACAGACAGTGTGACAGCTGACAGTTCAGGGTTATTAAAAATGGAGCGCTACACAAAAGAACAACATGTCTTCATTGTTCAGCAATGAAAATTTACAATTGTTAATTATAAACCTGTGTTTTCTATCAAAATGATTTCTTGTGTGAATTTTGGGACACCCTTTACATACATATATGTATATATACACACATACAAATATATATATACACACACACACATGTGTATGTATATCCTACCACAAAAAAAAGAAATGTAAAATAAATGTTTCGTTCTCTCTTGCTAAAACAATGCATAAGCCTCCTAGCTGCAACCATTCTTGAGCCCTCACAGTTTATTTTCTACGTAGCACAAAGAGTGATCATTCTGAAACATGAGTCAGGTCACATCTACTCCCTTGCTATAACGTTTTCCTTGGAGGTGGGCCCTGAGTCCTCAGCTCCCTTGTCACCTCCCTGGCCTCATCTACTCCACTCTCCTCCCTACCCCCAGGTTCACTCCACTTTAGCCTAAGCAAGCTCCCACTTGAGGGTTTTCTCCGTCCTTTCCTCCAGGGTTCTCCACATGCTTCCTCATTTCATTATTCTCCAATATCACCTCCATAGGCCCCTTCCTTGACCACCTGACCTGAACACAGCCTTGCTTTTCATGACAGTATTTACTCCACCCATTATTATAGGATACAAATGGTCAGTGACTTATGTGGTTTGACTTGCAATTTTTCCGATCTTATGATGGTGCAACAGGGATACACCTACCGTAGAAACTACATTTTTAAAATTTGGACCCTTTGGCAGGATGGCGATATGCAGCACAATACTCTGTCATGATGCTGACAAGTGGCAGGGAGTCACAGCTCTCCATCAGCTACACAATCACAAGGGTCAACAACTGATATTCACAGTGTACGGTGTTGCCGCAGTTTTTTGGACATTGTGTTCTGAGCACGTTTAAGCTTGGTTCGGCTAAGCGATGTCTGGTAGGTCAGGTGAGTTAAATGCATCTTTGACTTACGACAATTGAAACTCACAAAGTAGCCCCATCATAAGTCAAGGAAGGTCTGTGTCCATCTGTTAATTTGTTTATTGTCTATCTGTCCAGCCATGAAGGCCGGAACTTTGGTTTTTGTTTTGTACACTACCGAATCCTTGCTGACTGGAACAGTGTCAGGCATGTAGCAAACATTCAATAAATATTTACCGAATGGAAGAATAGTTACATTTGTGTTTTAGAAAGACTGTGTAAATGGATTGCAGTGGAAGGCTAGAGCAGGAGAAAGCAGCTGGACAGTTGCTGCAGAAATCACACAAGCAGCTGAGATGGTTGGGAGCATGGTCGTGGGGCCACAGAAAGATTTAGAGGTAGACAGACATTTAGAAGAGGGGCCCAAGAGGCTGGGGGGAGGGGTCCTTCACTGAGCTAGAACACTCAGAATGGGAAGATTTGAGGGAGCAGATGAGCTCTGTGCTAAGCTTACTGGACAGACTATCCCCACAGAAATGTTCAGCAGGCAGTTAGATAAGTCCCACAGAGAGATCTGGACTAGAATTGTAGATTTAGCAATTCATAAATACAATCTTAGTGGAAAATTTGATAACTGTTGAGCAGCAGTTAGTTGGAGGTTATATGTTTTGAATAAGTAAATATACTTGACTATACATTTTCAATGCTGCCAATGAATTTCAGACTCGTGTGCTTCACAGTCAGCCAAGCTGGTCATATTTTTAAAACTGTATGGAAGGCAGGAAATGAAACTTCTGTGTGTGTTTTTTCTAATCAAGTAGAATAATGCTACTCTTTTCCTTTTCACTGCAACTGGGTCAGTTTTAATAGAAGCTACCCAATCCTCAAGCCATATATTCTACAATCCATCCAATTAAGGATACAAATTAATGCTTAGCCTTTATGGGAACATCATTATCCTTTAGCGTTATCCAACTTCATTATTTCACATGTGTGGAAATAAAATCCCTCAGGCGTACTGACCTGCCTATAGTGACACAGTTGGACAGCGGCAGAGTCTCTACTCTGTTTCTCACTTATTCATAATTATGGGCGCATTGTTTTGATTTGTCTTGGTCTATCCTTGGTAGGCCTCCTATAAAATTGTGCATCCTGAGTGCTCTGCAGTTCACCAGGACCACAGCTACCTGGATATCTTTAAGTCACACGTCTGTTCCATCCAGGGAAGCTCTTGTCAGACACGGAGTCTTTGATCTTTATTACTTTTCATCAAAGTTGAACTCAGTGTTGAATATGTCATAAAACTGCTTGAGAATAAAGATATGATCCCCCCAAGGCGTGTTCAGATGTTAGCTCACTAAAAAGTACAGCCATTCTGCCTTCTATCTAGATTTAAAGTCTAGGCTTCAGTACCTCTCAAAGGCTCTTCTTGAATGAATTTGTTATAGCACGGAAAAGCATTATTAGATCATATCCCTAAGGGCCCAAACTCAGCAATCACTTCCAGCAGTGAACACCTTACATTGGAGGCAGAATAAAGTATTACCTGGATTGCGATGATCAACCAGCCAAAGCTAGTCATCTTTCTGGCTGTTCCAGAAACGAATAGCAGCAGATTCTTTGAAAGTCCACCTCAAAGCCTACCCTACCTCTTTGGCCTCCTTGTAGCAGCTAGAACTGGCCAACACACCTCACTGAGAGCCATGAGACATAAGCAGGATTTTTCCCAGGGTGCTGCCAGAAACTTGGTAGGACCCTGTTCCTCAGTCCCCTTTCCTCTGTATGGATAGGGAGGCTTGAACAACAGCAGCTATCTTGCATTTATGTGCAAAAAGGCCAAGGGAATCACCCAGTGTAGGCCCTGCCATTGTCTACCTGCTG
Source organism: Craseonycteris thonglongyai (assembly GCA_004027555.1). Classification (NCBI taxonomy): domain Eukaryota; kingdom Metazoa; phylum Chordata; class Mammalia; order Chiroptera; family Craseonycteridae; genus Craseonycteris; species Craseonycteris thonglongyai. The sequence continues at coordinate 7,388 of PVKE010043415.1, read as the reverse complement.
AACCACAACCCACCAACTCCAGATGTATCATTGTATGAGAAAATTCTTTTGGTTTAAGCCATGGGAGACGTGCTTTCTGTTTCTAACTACTAAACGAAATTGTAGCCAAAACACTGATAAAACAACTCAAATTGAAAGGGTTGGGGGAGAGGTCTATCAGAATATTTGTGAGTGAGACTCAGTTTTATATCTATGTACATATATCTATATAGATATATGAAGAAACAAAAACTCATGGACACCGTCAATAGTTTAGTGGGTACCTGAGGGTAAAGGGGGGAGGGAGGCAGGGGAGTGGGGAGGGGACATCAAATATTCGGTGATAAAAAGAGAACTGACTCTGGGTGGTGAGCACATAATGCAATAATACTTAGAAGATGTAACGTAGAATTGTACACCTGGAAACAAGACAATTTTTACCAAACAATGTCACCCCAATATATTTAACAATTAAAATATAAAAATATATAAAGATACATATGAGCACTGTCCAGAAAAAAATCCAACCATTGTCAATATAACAAGAACAGTTACATATTTGGATATTTTCCTGACAGCCTTCATATATGAAGGCCCCCAACACCCCCTCTCCCAATTGGGGACTACTTTGATAAGGTTTCTTTTTTTTTTTTTAAGATTGATTTTATTGTTTGAGAGAAGGTGACAGAGGGAGAGAGAGGGAGAAGGGGGAGGGCCCAGAGCAGTCTCCACAGCTGTACATCATCAGTTGTGACACAGAGTCACTCAACACAAGTGGATGTGGGGCCACATGGGGTAGGAAAAACATTGAGGGCTTCCCACATGGGAGGCGAGAACCTGCATCACCATCCCTGTAGTCACTAGCTGTGCCGAAGTTCAGCATTTGGGTTTTTGTGGGCCAGATGTGGGATTCGGTCCCTGGACCTTGTGGTTGCAAGGCAAGTGCTCAACCTGTTGAGCTCTTCTGGCATCCCCTAGATACAGGGGTGGCGAACCTGTGGCACGCGTGCACAAAGTGGCAAGCAGAGCAATTATTTCTGCACGTGGAATTATTGTTATTTGTTATAAAAACATCCTATGCCTCTTATAGACATAAAAATAATCGACACCTCTATCTCACTCGATGGGTTGGCACACGAGTCGAGTGAGTATACTCTTATTTGTTAAACTTTGGCACTCAATCGCCAAAAGGTTCGCCACCCCTGCGAGAAGTTTCTGAATCAGTCTACTTTTTACCTCTTTTTCACAGCCACATCAACTATGGGGGGGAAAAAGAACCCAGAAAGGTGGTATTTGGAGACAACTTCCATACATGTAAAGACTCTTAATTTGGTAAGCTCTGAATGCCACCAAAAGATTTCAGAAGATATCCTAGGAGCACAAAATTATACAAGGCATTACAGGCACTCTTAGAGGATTTGTGACCAAGTGCTAAGAAGATTAGGGGAAATCTGCTTTGTCTGGCCAGGACTTGGGCTTCACTCTTGTCCTTACACAACCCTGTAGTGTCCCACACCCTCATCTGTGCTGTGTGTGGGGCTCCCGCTGACTACGGAGTTGAAAGCCCTGAGCTCTGTTGCATTGGCCACAACACTGTAAGCCATCTGCTACTTTCCCGGCATCTCTCATTTTGCAGAGATCACTGTTCAATCTGTCCTCCCACACTGAGGCCAAAGCTCCCTGACTGACAATGTTAGTCCATTCAAAAGTCAAGATCTTGCCCACAATGGTTGTTTCTTAGAGCCTTTGTGGTTTTCCTCCCAGTCTTAAAAATCACACTGATAGTAGTAGGCCTTTGAAATCCAGAAGCATTTCCTTGGTTCCCCAGCCTCGCAGGAAATAGCTGGGCAGACGTCTGAACAATATTTGGTCATCATTCTCGAATGTACCACCAGCCCAGGAAATTTGTAAAGCTGATGAAGTTGGCCCTTCCTGGCTCTGTTAAAACCCCTGAACAACTTTAAAGCTTCTCCCAGCTGCTGCTACCTGGTGACTCCCTGCCTGCCCAGAACCACTTCCCATATAGTCTATATGCACATGAGCAGGGAAGTGTTACCTCACCATTAATCTCACCCAGACTTACAGTTTTCCATTGCCTGGGCACTGGCCCTTTAATAACCTCCCCAAATCTAGAGGAATGAACCTGATGGTACTATTTCAGGCACCAGTGATGGGTAGCTGGGAGACATTCTGTGGCAAGACCAACCCCAGCACACGAAGACCCAGCCTGCTTTTGTAAGGGACCCTCTGCCTTCTCACTCCTGTGAGGCATTCTCATTACTCCAGCATTTAAACAAAATAAAAATAAATACCATCTGTTCATGTTTTCGTGGGCTTCTTCCTACTATCAGCTATTTCTTCAATCATGTCATCTTTTCTATTAAGCATATAAGTTAGAAAACAGTGCTAATGCTTATGCGGTGGAAATCCCAGAGGCTCACCCAGCTGTTTCATCTATGCCATACCGCTGGAACAACCCACAGGCAAAACTTTCTGTTGAAACAAGCCAGGAAAGCAGCTCATTGGTCACTTTCCTTCAGCTCAGTGTCTCTCTCCCATGACCACTGAGGGACATCTGGCTGGTCTTTCAGTGTATGAACATTCTCTACTGTGACCTAGTCTATATTTTTCTTTCATGAATAAATTTCTTTGTGTATTCTGTTCATTACAAAGGAAATATCCCTTGATGGCTCTCCCATTAAATGCATCATTAGACTCCCCCACTAATTCTGCAAATTATTTTTTTTCAGTGGTATATGGAAGCTGGCAGTGTAAGTCCATGTCCTGTTGCAACGGAATAAAGCAGAAAAAAAAATGACAGTAGCAATGTTTTGAGTACTTAAGACTGATGTCATAGCTAAACTCAAAAGTCCTTATATAATCTCAATCTCCTCTCATGCCTTCTGTGATCTCTTGGGTTCTGTTAAAAGAGCCTCTAAAAATCATACGAACTGTGTTCAAAGTAGTTTAAGAAAACCAACTTTACAACTTTGCAAAAATAGCCCGCTGGGAATTCTTGGCGTAATTTCCCAGCTCCACAGCCGGCCAGGTGTGAATTTCACCTGCCACTCGCTAGTAGTACCCCAGGGCTTGATGCGGGACAGCCTGGGATGTAAACAGGAGATTTGCCAACATATAATTAGAAGGGGGCTCCTTGTCCCATGAGTATTTTTTCTGTTTCTTTCTTGCTTTCTGTAGAATGGGCTCCCTGCCTAAAAAGGCTACCTTTTGGAAGAAGTCTAACGAGCAACGGGCAAACGCACGCTTGCCTGATGCAAAGCACGCCTATGCTGCTCATTCCTGTCGGATAAAAAACAAACCGACATGCATTGCCAGGAAAATGACGTCATGGGTGAAGATTTCTTCTTAGATGTCAGGTGCTCAAACCCATCCAGTCCTGCTAACACGTCCTGCTGTGTGCCTTTCTCTCCCTGGAGTTCCCTGGGTGAGAATTCACAGGAGGCCTCTACTCTTCCAGGTGTGAAACTAGCACGGTGATAACCTCTCCTGTGAGGTATGACAGCGAGGACTGGCCTCAATGCCTTGTCACTGTCTATGTCAGTGCCATTTGACTTGCCTGCACCTGCAGGACTCACATGCAAATCTGAAAGAGGAATGTCTGTTTCCCTGTCTTCATTGCAACCTCTTTTCCTATTCCCGTGGCTGCAGCTGTCTCTCTAGTTCTACTAACTTCCACCTGGCTGCCAATTCCTGCCCACAAAGCCAGATGGAATTACAACCCAACACTGCACAGCTTGACTGTGGGTTACCTACTTGTTTGAGGCATCCTACCTGTCCATAATAAAAGGAGAACCTTTGAACATCATAAAATGATGATTACATTTTAGTGTTGCATGTTCAAAGGTCACAAAGAAATCTAGGAGGAAAAATCTTACCCGGTTTCTTTTTTTGTTGTTTTTTGATTTTATGCTTCCAATCAATCTAATGGGATTATATGGTGAACTTGTACAAGAAATCATTTGGCACCTATTGCCTGCTAACCTGGGGGATGAGGGGGGAATAGCTGGGAGCCATAGTGCTGTAATGCAGCGGATTAGCTAGGGCTTTCCGAGTTCCTGCAATGACTTTGCTGGGTTCAAACCATGGCTCTGCTACTCACCAGCTGTGTGAACTTGAACGCGTTACTAAGCCTTGGATTCTACATCTGGAAAAGAAGAAATCAGAGGATTTTGGTGAGGTTTCAATGCCATGATGGATGTAAAGGAGGCGTAGCATAAAGGGTGAAGTGGAGTCCACCATTCAGGATCAGATCCTGACATTGTTGCTGACTAGTTACATGACTTTGAGTCAAGTACGTAACCTCTCTGAGCTTCAGTGGTGTTATGACCCGACTCTTACAGGGCTGCTGTAAAATTAGATGAGACTCTAGTGCAGGAGTCAGCAAAATTCTTTTTTTTTTTTAAGATTTATTTTTATTGTTTTTTGACAGAGAGAAGGGGGAGGGCCCAGAGCAGTCTCCATAGTTGACAGCATTAGTTTTCCATATAGTTTCACTCCACAGGTGGGTGCGGAGCTGAGCAGGGCAGGAACTGGGCCAGGAGCCTCCCGAACTGGGGGTACACCCCAGCTCAGCATGTGGGTCCTCCTGGGCTGGGATTCGATCCTTGGGCTCTGGGGCTGCAAAGTAAGCGCTTAACCTGCTGAGCCATCCTGACTTCCCCAGCAAACTTCTTTTTTAAAGAGTAAGATAGTAAAGATTTTATGTTTTGTGGGCCTTATGATCTTTGTCACAACTACTCACCTCTGCCCTTGTCACACAAAAGCAGCCATCGAAAATATTTTAACAAATGGCTATGGCTGGGTTCTCATAAAATTTTACTCACAAAAACAGAAGTCAGTTTTGTCCATAGGCCATAGTCTGTCAATTTCTACTCCAGTAAATGATTGCTAACTGATAACATTCTAGTAACAAACACAACCTTTTTAATTAACACAATTGATAATAGGTGAGAGATAAAGAGAATGAATTCAACATTTCAATCTTTACCTAGACATTTATGTTTCTTACACAGTTACCATGTTAGATATCCATGTGAACTCTATGGACAATAGTACATACAGGTCACTGCCTTCTGACAAAAATCATTTCATAAAACTCACACAGTTTTGTGGGAAAAGTCCCGGGTGGTCCAGGCTTAGGCCAGATTGGCCAGACAAAATGGAGTAGCCATGCTTCCGCTGGGAAATGACTTGCATTTTTGCTGGCTACTGAGCTTAATGTACCCCGCATGAGCGCACAGATACTCTTGGGACCTGTCCCATTATAGCTTCTCCTTGTGTATAACCCACCAGGGTGCCTCGCCCTGCACGAAGAATAAAGGCTATGTTGCAGATTTCTAGGGCTCCTGATCTCTTCTTTAGACTGGGAGTTCACCACCACAACCCTCCCTAGCTCAGCAGCTTGGGTCTGACACACTGTAATTTCTGGGGGGTGGAGTAGGGGAAGAACAATATAGCAACAACAAAGACCAAATAGACAAGCTTTCAAATCTAAATGTTTTAAACACAGGAATTAAATAAAAATAATTACAAAACTGAAGGGGCAAGCAAAATCACAGAAGTTATGCTTGATGGTAGAATTGGCAATCCAGGCATACCAGGACGATATTGCAAGTTCAGTTCCAGACCACCACAATAAAGAGAGTTGTAATCTTTTTGTTGATGGAGGATCTTGCCTTCAATCTGTAAAAAAAAATGGCAACATCTGTGGAGGTAATAAATAAGGTATGCCTGTATGCCCCCAAAGACCCTAAGAAGAATCACCCGATATTAACTAGATTCTGAGAGATAAGAAAAAAAACCAAAAACAAACACGATTTCAAAATAAGATATGGAAATACAGAAAGATTTCAATAAGTGTGAACCCTGTGATACAACAAAATAAATCCAGGAATTTGTAAAGAATCCAATTCATGGAACATCAGTGGTGCACTTAGAAAGCAAAAACCAGCTAAATAACACACAATTGATAAGAATAGAAAAATAAGTGGCGGGGATGCTGGAATGGCTCAGCTGGTTGAGCACTGGCCAGGGCCCAAGGATCGAGTCCCAGCCCTGGCCTGTGTGGAACCATGTGTTGAACTGGGGTGCACTTCCCATGTGGGAGGCTCCCAGTTTGGTTCCTGCCCAGCACAGCCCCACATCCACCTGTGTGGAATGAAACTATGTTGAAACTAATGATGTACAACTATGGAGACTGCTCTGGGCCCTCCTCCCTTCTCTCTGTCTCTCCGTCTCCCAGTCTCCCTGTCTCTCTCTCTCTCTCTCTCTCTCTCTCTCTCTCTCTCTGTCACACAATAAAATAAATCTTTTTAAGAAAAGAAAAATAAATAGCAACCTGGAAATAAAGAAGAAGAAACTCCAACTTAGGTTAAACCTAAACACAGAAAGCCAGAATGGAAACCACTGTGCCTGACGCTGCCAGCTACCTATTCAATAGCCACACCTGTGAGCAGAAGGAACCCCAAGGAAGAAAGCTAAGGATGGCAGAGTAAGAAAATAGAAGGAACCTGGTGACTGATGGGGACTGTGACTGAGGGCATCATACAGCTGGTAGCCCAGCCTGCTTCTGTGCTCCCTGGCATGTGAGAAAAATTCACTGCAGTTGACGATGCCACTAGAGTTCAGTTTCTCTTACACGTAGTTCTATGGAATCCCTCACTGATGTTCCTATCATATATATCAAATCCAGCATGTTGTAGATTGTAATATACACCTTTATTTTGTGCACAATTTACTAAAAATGAAAATGCTGCCAATTATAGTATAACACAACACCACGATAGTTCTATTGGATATGTACTTGGCCACACCTGTCTTTCTTGCTTTGCTATTTCATCTATTTGAAGAATTTTCCAGTGTCTCCTGCTATGCATTTCATTCTAGAAGGATGACAAGCAAACCTGTCACACATATCTCAGTGACTAGATCAAATCTACTTGTGGGTGTCTTCTTTTCTAGGCCCCACAAAGCACTTGGCTGTTGCTTTTCAAGGCCACTGTGTATTGTTGTGTAGCTTGTACTTTGCACTTTTGTACTCATTTGATCAAGTAGGGCAAATAAAGCCTGAAGTGTAACCTCGACTTTAATAATATTTTGGCAAGTGGTTGCCACCAAAAGGAAAGAGAGGAGCCTTTTAAAAAAAAAGATTTATTTTGTTGTTTTTGACAGAGACAGAGAGAAGGAGGAGGGCCCAGAGCAGTCTCCATAGTTGTATGTCATCAGTTTTCAACATGGTTTTGTTCCACACAGGTGGGCGGGGGCCATGCAGGGCAGGAACTGGGCTGGGGGCCTCCCGCATGGGAAGCTCACCTCAGTTCAACCTGTGGGTCTGCACAGGCTGGGGCCAGGATTCGATCCTCAGTCCCTGGGGCTGTAAAGCAAGCACT
>PVKE010043414.1:0-13359 GCA_004027555.1 Craseonycteris thonglongyai | reverse complement strand
GGTGGGAGTGGGCACTAGATATAAGGTGATGGAAGGGGAACTGATACTGGGTGGTGGGCACATAATACGATGCATGAATGATGTGAGGTGGACTTGTACATCTGTAAACTATCTAATTGTTACCAACCAATGTAACCTCATCAAATTTAACAATAAATTAAAAAAAAAATCAGTAATGGTGAAAAACAAGTAGAGTAAACAAATGTAAAACATTACTTATGGAACAATACATGTTAAGTTTGAATCACCGTTAATGGAGCCACTTCAAAATTTGACCACATTAGTAAGTAATGATTGGTGAGGGCGTGGCTGTGAACGCTTCCTCCAAATGGCTTTTCTACCAACTGTTACACAGTTTCAGAAAAATCCACTTGCAATGTTTTCATAGAACTTTCCTAAATGTATAAATATATCTGTAGCCAGACTGTTTGATTAGTTTAGCAATTGACTGAGTAAAAATAAAAGTGCATTGTCTTTAATTGTGATTCTTTAACATTAGTTTTTTTTATTTAATGTTTAACCTAGTTTCAGTTCTTATTGTCAGTGATTTTTAAGCAGGTCAGTTATGGATCAGTAGTTGAAAACAGGAACAGTTACCTTAATGTGGATTATAAACTGTCACCAAGTACTTCTCAACACTTGTCCACAGCTATGAGGACACCCATACTGGGAGACAGTAAAAAGATGTGTGCCTCAGATACTCCACAGAAGAAAAGGAACTACTCTGAAGAGTATGTTAAATATGGGTTGTCATTTGCAGGGGATAGCGGTCTTAAGCCTTTGTGTGCTTTATGTGGGGAAATATTGTCCAATGGTTGCATGAAACTCTCTCTACTCATGTGACATTAAGAAACTAAACATCTTATATGTAAAAACAAAGAAATACATTATTTTCAGTGCTTAGAAAAGTGTCCAATTGTTCCTTCATACATGATGTCAGGAAAGAAAGACAATAAGAATGCAGTTGAGGCTTCATACCGTATGGCTAAACGTGTTAAAAACCACACGATAGCACAAGATTTAATTTTTTCTTGTATTAAGGATACTGTTTTTGTATGTTTGAGGATGTATATATCCACAAAATCAACACTCTCTCTTTTTCAAACAATACAATGTCTTGACAAATTCAGGAAATGTCTGACAATGTTGAAGCTGGAGTAGTAGAAAGAATTAGAAAAAGTAGATTCTTTTCCATCCAGGTTGATGAAAGTGTAGATGTTACTGATTTACCTATTTTGCTCATCATTGCAAAGGACTTGGAGGAAAACCTGTTGCTTTGATACTTATTGACAGAGTGTACCACAGGTGAAGGTATTTTTAATGCAATCAGTAGTTATTTTATTGAAAAGGACATTAGTTGGTCTAATTGTTGTGGTGTGTGCACTGACGGACGCAAGCCTGTGTCAGATTGTTTAATAGGCCTATGAAGCCAAATGAAAAAAGTAGCTCCCATGTACTATGGAGTCACTGCTGCACTCATAGACGAAATCTTACATCCAAGCCTCTTCCTAGTGAACTGAAACATGTTCTTGATGAGGCTGTAAAAATTGTAAATGTTATTAAGTCACAAGCATGAAACTCCAGATTGTTTAAAGTGCTGTGTGAAGAAATGTACAGCATTCACAGCATGTTACTTTTGCAAATGGAGGTAAGGTGGCAATCTCGTGGCAAAGTACTTACATGGATACTTAAACTTAGACATGAAGTCCAGGTACGTTTTGAAGACCATCGTTTCCCTCCTGCTCCAACTTTTCAGGAAACGATTAGCTTCAAAGTCTTGCATTTTTATCAGATATTTTTCTAGAAATAAAATAAACTCAACTTGGGACTTCAAAACAGCTCCATCATTATATTCAAAATAACTGACAATATTGAGTCAATGATTTAAAAACTGGACTTTTGAAAAGCGTGTATTGAAAGAGGCCAGCCTTGCATCGATGCATGGGTGATGGGACGTGGACTTGTACATCGGGAAACTATCTAATTATTACCAAACAATGTCACACCATTAAATTTAACAAAAAAAATAATAATAATAAATAAAAAAAATAAAAAAGAAAGAGACCAGCCTAAAGTTTTCAAAACTCTATATATAAACTTCTTATCTAAGAATGACTTGCACTTATCCCAAATCGTGAAAGAAAATATTGTAATCACTTAGAAGGTCTTAAAGTGTCCTTTGGTAAGTAATTCCCTTAGCATGGTAAAGAAAACAACTGGATTGCAGATCCCTTCAATGACGAATTCTTCAAAGAAGCTAAACTATCAATCAGTGAAAAAGAGCAGTTAATCAAACTTTCAACCAATTCATCCTTAAATTCTGACTTTAAACGAAAGCACCTTATTACCTTCTGGATAGATGTCAGTGAGGAATACTAGCAGCTCAGTGAGAAGGCACTCAAATACCTCTTGCCATTTAATAATACTGAACTAGTGGAGAGAGCTTTTCCTTCTTACACCTTCTTAAAAAATAAGTACCGCAGCAAGCTTCATGCAAGTCCAGATTTAAGACTGTGTCTTACATCTTTTGAACCTGATTTCAAGAAACTAAGTGCATCAAAGCAAGCTCAGTGGTCTCACTAACAATATTTCATTTGGCTAGTGAACTGCATAACAACAGACTTTTCAGATAACACAAATAAATATTATTATTAATAATAAATTAAGAGTTTGTTAAATACTTGATCATTATCAATATTTAACTGGTACAAATATCGTATAATTAAATCTGTGGTTTGTATTTTTAGTGTAGCAATTTTTCTTTCCTCACTTATTAAATTACTTCATTTTCATAATTTTACATTAAGATAGGCACTGAACAAAAGTTTCAGTATTTATAAACAGCTGTTTTAAAAAACAGGGGGTATAATGTCTAGAAATGGGTTTAAAAGGGGTGCACAAGTGGAAAAAGGTTGGGCACCACTGGTCTAGAGCGATAGCCTCCTGACTGACCTACTCACTTCCACTCCGGTGGCAGTCGAGAACCACCCATGGCTCCCGCATTCTTCCATGCTATTCCAGACCTTCCCAGCATGACCTCCACTTGACCTTCCCTCCTTCTCCATTATTTGCCCAGTCAAAATGGGTTACTTGTTGTTCATGCTTTCATTACGTCAGTATTTATTGGGGTGACAAAAAACGCCAAACTCTGCTTCTAAGAAGTTTGCTATAGAGTATGAGGACAGATATGTGTTATTCATTCTTAGGATTAAAGTTGTTAAATTCGGTTGCAACCAAAGTACAGAAGGAGCAATAAATCCTGCAAGGTTAGAGTGATGAGGCGGTCGTAGAAGGCCTCAGAGGGCGAAGAAAGGACTGGTGGTAAAGAGAACGTTTCTTTACAGCTTTATCGAGGTCCCACTGAAGTATAATGAACTATACATCTGAAGTGTGCAGCTTGGTACATTTTGACACATGTGAAACCATCACCACAATCAAGAGAATGGGCACATCTATCACTCTCCAAAGTTTCCTCCTCTCCCTTTGCAATGCCCCCCGCCCCTGCTGCTCTTAAAACCACTCATCTGCCCGGTCACTAAAGATTAGTTTGCGCTTCCAAAAATTGATCTGTAAACGGAGCCATATATATATGCAGTCTTTTCACTCAGCATAATTATTTTGAGATTCAGCCATGTTGTAGTATATATCAGTCATTTCATTTTATTGCTGAGCAGTACTCTATAAAATGGGTACGTACCATCGTTTATCCATTCACCTGTTGATGGACATGTGGGCTGTTTCCAGTTGTTGGCTGTTACAAAGTTTCTATGAGCGTTCATGTGTAAGTCTTTGTATGGACATCTCCTATTATTTCTCTTGGGTAAATATCTAGGAGTGAAATGCTTGGGCCATATGGTACCTATATGTTTGACTTTTAATAAACTGTCCACCTGTTGTCCAAAATAGTTGTATCATTTTACATCCACCTCCAGCACTATGTGAAAGTCCCAGTTGTTCTATATGGGACAGTTTTACTTGATAAGAGAATAAAGTGAGGATGAAAGTATGTGTGATGTTCAGGGAACATTAAAGTCCTAACGGCAGAAGCAAATGGGTTGAGTGATGCTGGCCACAAGGCAGCGTGTTTATTTTAGACTAGCTCAGGACAGGTTTGGTATTTGGAATGTACATTCCAGGTGGTGGAAACTCACTGATGGCTCTTGAGAAGGGAACTACATGGATTGGTCTCTGCCTCTGTATGTTCCATGCAGTTTACCATTTTCTCTCTCATGCTGTTCTCTTCCTTAGAATACATCATCTACTGTCTTAGTACCAGCTTGGTATCATCTATGCGAAGACCAAGACCAGCTGAAATGTGACCACTTTTCAAGTTCACCCCTTTCGCCTGAATTTAACCATTCTCTGGTCCTTTACCAGTGGTCCTGTGCCACACTCACGTTACAGGTAGTCCCCCATTTGTCTTGGGTCTCTGAGAGCGGAGTGGGGCTCGTTTATGCAACATGACCCACGAGATCAACCCCTTTTGGAAAACAGACCTTTAAATGCTGCTCCTTTGGTCTTACTTTTACGTGAGGACCAAATTAAAATAGCATTTTAAATCTCATTCATTGTGGAGAGACCAAAATGAAAATATGTGGATTGATTCCAAGGAAGAAAAAAATCTTACTCTGCTTCTCTCCCTCTTCAGCTAGCTTAACCATCTTGTTCCCGATTCTTTGCTCTTACGCTCACCAGGTCGCCCTCACTCAAGTGTGGCAAATCATGTAATTAGCAAAGAGCAACAATTTTGCCGAGAAAATGGTTATGTGCTGTGGACATTCAATGGCTCAAAATGTCTAAGGAAACCAAGTAATAGGCCTAGAGAAAGAAAGTAGAACTGGGCCCCAGCCATCTCTGCAAAACTAGGGATGGCTGAGAAGTACCCACCACATAAAGACTGTTTTGACGTACTTCTTGGGTGCCAGGTGCCTATTCTAGGGGGGCCCCTGCACCCGTCTCTCTCATCTGCGTTGACACAGAGCTGAAATAATCAGCAACAGTAAAAAATTCCCAGGAAATGGTCTGTGGCTTTAAAAAGGCTGATCTATATACCCTTACTAGATTCACATCTTTTCTCTCTTTTTCCCAGTTTTCCACAAAATATTCAAGTTATTTGAGAACATTGAACCTAATTGTTACTTCCTAAAAATCTACCAGAAATCGAGGGGTTTAAATTATGCAGTTTGCCTTCAATCGTTTTTGTTTGTTTTGTTTTTGTCTGTTAGGATTTTTTTATTGTTTGAGAGAAAGGTTTTATTTCACACAGGTAGATGTGGGGCCATGTGGGGCAGGAACCAAACCGGGAGCCTCCCCCGTGGGAGGTGTGAACCTTCACCACTGAGTCATCCTGGCGGTTACCAGTTGTGCACATGGGGTTGCACAGGCTAGGGATCTAGCCCTGGATCCCTGGATTGTGGTTGCGAGACAAGCGCTCAACCACTGAGCTATCCTGGCACCCCCTTCAATCGTTTTAACAACTGGACAGGAATATGAATAAAATGTGTGTTTTATTTGAGGGCCTGCAGTTTGGTTTGTTCTAATGTGGTTTTATTTCCGCTGTGCCCACCCAGAGCAGCAGGTAAGGCAAGACTCTAGCCTCAGTTCAGGACATTCTTTCTAGAGAGCACCATCCTCTCTTCAGTGTGCCTGTCGGCCAAGGGAAACACCAAAGCACTTGGGCCAGGGTTAGGTTACTTTCCCTTTTTAAACTGCCCTGGAAAGTTCTATAGTTTTGACATTGAATCAATATTAGAAGCACACCAGAGACCACTGCTACAATTTGCATTTCACTTTACTGTATGTTCTACCATTTGGAAGTACTCTAGACAATGGTGGAATTTCCTCTGGGGTCTTCCCTAGACAACTCACCTGGGCTACTACTGCTCAGCCATCTAATTTTGTTTATAATTGGCATCTCTGATCAGGGTGATAGAAAGATGGAAGGAAAGAGCAAGGCAACTTGACATGCTTCCCTCCTTCAGAATAAACAGAGGGAATGAAGCTTGTAAACTTAGCCGGGGGCAGGCAAGAGGATTCTAAAGATTTATTTTTGTTGTTTTTGACAGACAGAGAGAGACAGAGAGAACAGAGAAGGGGGAGGGCCCAGAGCAGTCTCCATAGTTGCACGTCATTAGTTTTTCTACATAGGTCCATGCCACACAGGTGGGCACAGGACTGCGCAGGGCAGGAACCCGCCGGGGGCCTCCCGCATGAGAGGCACGCCTCTGTGAGCCGGGGGCTGAACCCGGGCTGAACATGGGAAGCTGGCCTGGTAAGAACCGAATTGGGGGCACACCCCAGTTCAGTCCATGTGTTCACATGGGCCAGGGCTGGGATTCAATCCTTGGACCCTGGGGGTGTTAGCCGAGTGTTCAACCCACTGAGCAATTCTGGCTTCCCAAGAGGATTCTTGATAGGAAGACCAGTACAGATACGTGCTCACTTTCCTGAAGGCCGCATGAGCTTTCAATAGAGGACCTCATCTGTTTTCTTAAATTGACAATTTCCTTTAGTAGGAAACAAAGGTTCAAACTGAGCTTCAGATTAGCTACAGAGTAAGAAATAGCTTCACTTTTTAAAAGACTTTGCTCTTTTAAGCATATGGCATGTAACCTAATTTCACTTGATGGAGTTTGTTTGTCTTTCTCCATTTGCTGCCTAGAAATGTGTGCCTCATTATCTCCTGCTGAGTTCAGTTGGGAGAGAAGAGCTGGAGACTCAGAGTTCTCTGGGCCTCAAAAGCACTGAAAAAGTAAAATATAATAAGTAAAACTAAAATAAATGACAAGAGCAGTCATCCAAGTGGATTTTCTGCCTCAAACACTTCATACCACACAGCTACAAATCCCAGGAGTACTGGCAGGCCCTCTCCAATTTCCAATTCACAAGCATGGAGAGAAGACTTTACTCAAACAAGCAAAGGATAACACATTAGCACTAATGCAAACATGGGAGATTTTATTGAAGGGAAAGAGTTTTTATTTGAAATAAACGTTTGCACCTACTTGATTCCTATTAGAATGCAACAAATTACTTAAAAAAAAAAGATTTATTTTATTGTTTGAGAGAGGGTCTGAGAGAGAGAGAAAGAGAGAAGGGGGAGGGCCAGAGCAGTCTCCATAGTTGTACATCATCAGTTGTGACATAGTTTCATTCCACACAGGTGGATGTGGGGCCACGCAGGGTGGGAATAGAACTGGGGCCTCCCGCCTGGGAGGGGAGAACCTTCACCACCATCCTAACAGTTATCAGCTGTGCCCCAGTTCAGCACATGGGTCTCTATGGGCTGGGGCTGGGATTCGATCCTCAGACCTAGCTGTTTGCAAGGCAAGCGGTCAACCAACTGACCTATCCCAGCAACCCCAAAAATGCATACTTTTAAATTTAAAAAAAAATTTAAGCCTTTCAAAGTGTTCTAACATAGAACTTGATCTAAGATAGGCCTTTATCTGAAAAAAAGAAATTATAATGGGATATAACTGCTTAGAATAACAAGCATTACTTTAGAATTGTCTTTTTGAATATTGATATGAAAGAAAAACCACACACAAGCGATTATAAAATATCAACTTTTTTAATTTAGAAAGAGTAATTAGGCAAGTACCAGGGACGAAAGACACACAGCTTTGAGTCTCTCCATAGCACCATCCATGTGGCTCCTGGTGTCCCCAGCAAGTGGGCATGAACTTACTTGATGTCACACAAAAGGGCCACTCCTCTCAGGATCCAGTGATCTGGGGACAACACTGTTCGCAAATACACCACGGTGATGAAGGTCAAGTCGGTTCGCCTGGGCTTCTTGTAAATCGGACACACGTACAGCTTGGGGTCCTTGGGCGCGGTGGAATTAATGGCAAAGATGTGCAGCACGGGCAGCTGCGTGAAGAGCACCTTGGGGGTGGGCTCCGTGACCTTCCCGTTCCGTCGGTCCCAGGCGGCTCCGTCCATGTAGAGCCCATAAATATACACGCCTTCCTGGAATAACCAAGCAGAAGGTAACAGGCTTTTTTTAAAATTAGGTGCTATGAAGTGGACATCCATTACTGTCATAAAGGTTGTCCGTTTGGAAAGAAAACATACACCAGTCAAAAGGCAGAAACGCCCAGCATTCCTGAAACCGCGAGCCTGGTTTAGCCCTGCAGCTTCTTGAGCCTGTGACTCAGGAGAAACGCTCCTGTGATTGGTCATTTGAGCGCGGGGTGGCCGGCCTGGGACAACGGATGTCGCCGGCAGCGCCCAAGCACCTCGGCAGGGAGCTGAGTCTCCCCGAGGACCGGGCTGAGTTCGTGGAGGGTGGGAGCACGCCACAGGATTTGGAGCGGGTGCCACGTGGGGCGTCTGCCTGTGCTGGCCAAGCCCACCCCACCTGCGGCTCTACCTGGGTTTGTGCGGCCAGGCCTGGCGAGCACAAGTCAGAGCCTCCCGCGCCCCCCAGAGGCCGGGCGTGGTGAGCAAGAGAGGGTGTGCAGGGCAGGGAGGGCTGGTTCTGCCCTGGCTGACCATCTTCCCGTGCCTCTCTCGTCTTTAAATTGGGAAACAAGACCTCCACACCCCCTCCACCCCCCACCCCCCACACACAGATTTTAAAAGACACGAATTTAACACCAGCGCACACACTTAGAGGGGCTGCACGGTGAACAGCTCTGAGGCTGGGAGCACTGCCTTCTGAGGTGAAAGGTCACCGTGGGCTGGTGTGTTCAGGGGGCCTTTGTGGGGGATATGGCCTCAAAGGGTGAGCTGCATTTGTAAAGATAGAGAGGGTGGGCGTGCCAGGCAGAAGCACTACTGTGAAGAAAGGCAGGTGCGTGGGAAAGCCCACCCTGAACTTATACAGGGGAGGGTTCACTGGCTCTCCAGCAGAGAAGTCTAGGTGCCAAGCTGATTTGCACTTTATCTTGCAGGGCAGAGGGGAAGCATAGCACATGCATTCAGTGAGATAAGGAAGGTCACTGGGAATCACAGGGGAGACTCCAATAATCATGTGAACTCATAAAATATATTTATGGAGAAGATGGTGACCATTTTTTTGTTTCCAGTAAAGACTGAGAAAGGGAAGCAAATGTAGCTTATAATAAGAAACACTGAGATTAGTTGCAAAGTGTTTTTTAACTGGATGAGGACTGCACTGTATTTTTTGAACAGAAAACTGAGGTACATGGTTTGATAGTAAAATCATAGCAATCCCAGAAAATCAGGATGTATGATTACTACTATCAGTAGCTACCGCATGACAATTATGACACGAACAATCCAACCACTTAGGTACCATCTGACAGTAAATTGTATCCCTTCGAGGCTCCTGTCCCAAGAGTTTTATAAAGTCATAGTTAGAAGATGAGGTGGATTGAATAATGTCACCCAAAAACTCGTGTCCACCTAGACCCTTAGAAAGTGATCATTTGGAAATAGGTTCTCTGGGGATGTAATTAGTTAAGGTCATACTGGATTAAGGTGGGCCAGGATTCCAATATAGCTGTTTGGTCTATGAAGAGGGAGGGACATGCAGAGAGGCACGCAGGCAGAAGGCCATGTGACAGCAGAGCGATGCAGCTACAAGTGAGGAATGCCAAGGACTGCTGCCAGTGGCCAGAAGTGGGAGAGAGGCCTGGCGCAGATTTCCTCTCCGAGCCTCCGGAGGAAACCAGCCCTGCCAACACCTTCATCAGAATGGCCCTCTGAACTGCGAGAGAATAAAGTTATATTGTTTTAAGTCACCCAGTTTGTGGGACTTTGTTAAAACAGCCTTAGGAAACAAATACAGATCTTGATACTCAGAAATGGGGTGCTGCTGTAACACCTAAAAATGGGGGAGGTGACTGGAATTGCACAATGGAGAGAAGCTGAAGGAATTTTGAGGCCCATGATAGAAAAAGCCTAGATTGTTGGTGGAACTCCAGAGATTGAAGGTGCTTCTGGTAAGATCTCAGATGGAATTGGGGGCCATGCAGTTGGAACCTGGAGAGAAGGTGGTCCTTGTTTTCAAGTGGCAGGAAGGGCTACACCCTGGAAATCATGTGGTCCATCCGGGATGAAAGCAGAGAAAGGGAAAAGGGGACTAAGATTTACTGAGTGTCTATGTGGGGTCTGGCGCCAAGCCTAAGGGATCCCATGTAACTCTCACAACCACCTTTAATGACATTGACATATCATCCTCACACTACAACTGAAGAAGTTGAGGCTCAAAAATGTTAAAGAACTTGCTAGAGCTCCCAGAGCAGGTAAGAGCCACAGCAGCTCCCAATGGTGTCTGCTTAGCTCGAGCCCTGCCCCGCGGGGCCGCAGCACTCAGGACCTCTCGTCCTGGCATCTCCACGAGTGCTCTCAGCACTCAGCCACCCTGTAAGTAGCCCACGTGGTAGCTGGAGATGTGTGAAAAATCCTTTGTAGACAGCACAAGTGTAACTTGTAATGATAAAGAAGTGCAGTCTGGGGAGTTCCCTGCACTTGTCATTAATTCCCACTGCAGTAAATGGAGGAGGCTTTGACATTGGGGTTGTCTGCTTACAGCCAAGGACACCTCTAGCTGCAAATCCAGGGGACTGAACTGAGACCCCTATTGGTCAGTTTTAAGCAGAACTTTAACTTTCAGCCCTGGCTCCAGCACTGTCCCTACTACTGCCTGGTGGCACCTACCGCAGGCGGCGATGTGACCTCCTCCTTGGTCTGCCGCAGAACTTCGTTGTGGATGGTCACCGAGTCCAGCGCCCAGCCTTTGTGGGCACGGGTCACCTCTTGCCTCATTGCTGTGAGGAAGCCTTAAAAAAAAAAAGATTTTGATGTCTTGGTACAGTGTACTTGAGAAATAAAAAGGGAGCAGTGCTAATTATTACTTGCTTATCAATTCCCAAAGGTATGCCCATCCAAGAGGAGTTGAGATCAAACCTCAGGGAGAACATTTCTTTCAATGTTTTGTTTCTATGGGGACCTGTGATGAGCTAAATATTTCTTGTCAGCTGATAGCACCCTCTCTGCCTCAGACAGAGCCTTGGTTTGAAATTCTCCTGGGATTTTAAGCACTCAGGCCTATGAGGTTTGTAACCCTCTCCTAGCTCATAGCATCTATTTGAAGATACAATATCTAGGAACAAGACTGGAATGGTCAAATATTCTGAGAATAGTATTCTGATTAAAACTTGAATCAAACCATTATCAAGCTCCTATTTGCTATAATGAAACAATTTCATTTAGTCTAAGGAAATAAGGCATAATGCCCAAATATAAAACCCGACTTTCAATTTGATCAAACAAAGCAATCATACCGGAAAGAAAAGCTACATGTTTTAATACGCATAATACAGTTATTTTAAGATAGCACATGGTTCCACATATTGTGGTCTTTCTTTAAACTTAATATTTGCAAATCATGCCATTCAATTCAACCAGAGCAGCCTTTCTTAGTAGCATTTAATGTTAGAAACTATACCCTAAACTTCAAAATGGACTTCAAAATCTTGGGAAAATTTTTTTGTGCCTTATACATTCATTCCATTAGGCCTCTGTGTTAATATTGAACACCATGCCATGCATACCAAGTTGCAAGGCACAGTTGCAGGAACTGAGTTAATATCCCTTGGGGTTGGAAGGAAAGAATAGACCACCTACCCTGGCTTAGTGAGAGAGTCAAGTTTTCCCTGTTACCAAGTCCCTCCCTTAATAAATCAGCCACCTGGGGGAGGAACTCATTCATTTATTCATCCATTTGTTAAACTCTTGGGAGTGGTCCCTGTGTACAGGTACTGCTCCAGATGGGATGACCACAGAGAGAAAGAGGCCATCCATCGACTCAGCGTTCAAGGAGCTTAGTAGAGGGAATGTGGAGGGAGACAGGACATATAACAAACACGGTATCAGTATGAGCAAAGGTGTAAACCAAGTGAACCACTCAGGAACTGGAAAGATGAAATTGAGGTGATGTTTGGAAGGATACAGAACAGTTTGCCAGATGGGACAATTCCAGTTGGAGGACCAGTATGCATGAAGGCACAGAAGTCTAGGCTAAGGATGAGGCAATAATGGCAGATAAGGTTAGAACAAAGGTAGAGGCAAGAACCTTCAGGGTCAGAGTTTTGGGCTTGATTTTGTGGATGATGGGAAGCCACTGAATATTTAAAGTAAGCAAATGGTTTGGTTTGTATATGCATGTTATAAGGTTTATCAGAGCACTCACTAAAATAGGATTTGGGTGCTAAAGGAGTATCCTTGTATAATCTAAATGAAAAGTTAGTCAATAACCAGAGTAGCTGATTGAAGGACTTTTCTAGGTGATTCTTATAAAGCTATAGTTTCCTGAAACCCAGAATGCCTAGTAGGAAAGGCTAGTTCTATGACATGAACAGCTAACGGCAGGTGGCAGGAAACATGGAGGTTTGCCTGGCAGCAGTTGCTGGTCAGTGCCCATCCTGACTCTGTGTGTGGAGGCGACGTAATCAGTATGGGATCATGTGGGCTTCCACTTTAAATACCAGAGACCCCATACTTTAGTAGTAAAGCAAACATTTTGTGTGTTTGCCATTCGGTGGCATATATGACCACCATAATAAAATTGAATTCTCCCTTTTATATCACTTCATGAAAATGTCATTTTCATCATTCAACATTAAGCATGCATTCATGTAGTATAGTACTAGAGCCTGCGTATCCAAGAAGAATACTTGGAATTAAACTGACCCTATTTTATGACATTTTATAATTCATCACTGTTCTACGAGTCATGAATCCTGGTCTTCACCATCCATCTGCACAAGTTGAATAATTGAATTTTTTCATAACATTGTAAGTGCCAACTAAATTACACATTAATCCCAGACCATATGGCATGAGGAATGTACCAGATGAGGAATGAGCAGGATTCCCTTTTACGTAACATACCTGTGACAGACTTCAGTCATTGTCAATGACTCTAGTGCAATTAAGGCAAGGCCCTCTCCTATCTTCTCCCTCCTGACTTCAACAATACGCCCCCTAACATTTAGGAAGCACCCTTATTGTACCAGTAAGTACAATCTAAAATATGCATTACCCTGAGCTATTAAGAAAGGAAAACATTTACATGTATTTGAGGCCTGAGAGTGGAGGGAATTGTTCAATGGGCCATCCCCATTCAGAGAACATGGAGAACATACCTAATTCCTTTCTAGTTTTTTTGTTTTTTTTTTTTTTTTTTTGTTTGTTTTTATCTTTTCACATTTATAGAGAGAAATTATCTTTTTGTCTTCAGTGCATAGTTATTTCTATTTTACTTTTTGACAGATAGAGAGAGAGACAGAGACAGAGACAGTTAGAGAACCGAACTGTGGGAACTCCCCAGTTCAGCACGTGGGTCCTGCCTGGGCCGGAGCCGGGATTCGATCCTCGGTCCTC
>PVKE010043413.1:0-13377 GCA_004027555.1 Craseonycteris thonglongyai | reverse complement strand
ATTGTGCTCTCCAAAGTGCCTTGCATTTAACAGATGCTGTAGCAGCCACAGCGAATAAGTGAATGAACTAATGACATGAAACCATTCTCACTGAGTTTGGGCTCAAAGATCTGCTTTGTATTTAGTCAGCAGCGAATTTCAAGGCTGCCCTTGCTGCTCTCCGCTCACTTGCATTGTGTTCTCATGGCTCCTCATCAAACTTAGCCTCTTCCTTAGACTCTTATGTCCCTGAATCACAAGCTGCCAGCCATGTCCCCTCTAACGTCTGTATGCAACTGCACCAACCACTTTCCTAATTTTGAGGAGAGAGAAGGACCTTTGGCATGGGTGGTACAAATGAGTCAATGTTCTGTTATTTCATTTTGTCCTTTTTGCTCTTCCTCACCTCCTTTGCTCTGCAGGATGAGGGTGCTGGAATGCAGGCTCTTTGAGCTAGAAATGCACTTGCCATTGCGCTTCACGAGTCAGCACCTCTGAATGTGGCTCTTTCCTGCTCTAGAAACTTCCCTTCAGATTAGCTGAGTGAGTTCACAGCTGGCACATCACTACCCTGAACCCCCTTGCAAGCTCCCTGCAAATAAAACTAGTCACATTTTCTGAAAACCCCTACAACCCAGTCACAGAAGGCTGTGAATGAGGAAGGGAAAGGCGAGGATAAAGCTGCCTATATACATCCATATACTACACTTCCTGGAGAGGCATTCATTTCCTAGGAAACAGAGGACCCTCGGCACCAAGACACGCCCACTCACCTGGAGACTTCAGGTGAAGAGCTCAAACAAGCCGAGTCAGCTCAGAACACCCCCTCATCAGCCCCTCCCGGTATGCCCGTGTTATAAGTTGTCCTTTGAGTGTAAACGAGCCTAACCCTTGAGGAGCTGCTTCGTCTTTCCTTCAGAATATGCTCTTGCTAAGCAATCAGGTGGTTGACACTTGCTTGGACAGCAATAAACTCGGAGCTGGAGGCATCACTATTTAAGGGATCTGCCTCCACGTAAACTGGTGTACAGCAAATCAAATGGGGCAGGAGAAAGATTCCTACCATTAGTTAGCACTGCCTGTCTCTCCGTAATCAGACAGTGATACAGATATGGGCCCCATTTATCAGCTGATTCTTTGCCTTGGCGTTACTATGGAGTCGTTATCGGGTTGCTCCTCATTAATTTAAGAGCCGTCATGACTCAAGCTGCCCCAGTCCGCTGCTGCTTTCCAGATTCTCAGAGCAGACTCATGTACTTGTTCTGCCTGGACTTCTCTTTGGGTAGCACCTTGGGTCCCCACTGTACCTTCTGTCATGATGTCCCATCCCCAACAGCCACCAAGTTTGGGGAGTGAAGGTCCTAACCCTGATTCCTTTACAGAGCTGAAACTTTATTTCCACATGCAATCTGACACAACAAGCACGCGTGCAACTCCCATCACCCTCTTTCTCACACGGTCCCACTGGGCAGCGTGCAGAGTTGTTAGGTGCTTATGGCTCCACGGTGCTTTCGTAACTGCCCTCCTCCTGCCACCAACACTCACACCTTCGTTTCGAACAACGCCAGCCAATAATTTTCTCTGATATGCTGTAGGTTTTTGTTTTGTTTTTTCTCACACAGGAGGAGCCTACACAAAAATAATAAGAGTTCATAAGAGAAAGAGATAAGGTTTCATATTTATTAGAAAGAGTAAACTAACAGAAAAAATCCTGCCCAACAGCACACATTAAAATAACATTTGCTCCAGTTCCGTTTTCCCCCATTTTGGCCCTACAGCAGCAGTCTCTGGATTTACAACTCTACAGACAATTCTGGTTTGTTTTGCTGCCCAGAGAGAGGTCCCAGGCAATTTGTTACTTGCACCCTATGCATTGGGACACCAGGCAGAATTCCAGGCCTTTCAGGCCTTTCTATGGAAAAACTAAAAGCACCTTCACTTGTTTTACAGGAAGACCTCACTTCAAGCAAAAGACACCTCTTTGTGGAACAGTTTTGTATTTTATTTTTTTTTGCAAGTTACTTTTTTAAACTTTTTGCAAATGATCCTGTTTTATAGAATAGTTTCAGCAATGCTTCTTAGTAATTTCTGACTTGTAGCTAACGAAAAAGAACTCATAAAATCTTAGGTTCTTTAAGGTAAACTTGAAGCTTTTTTGCTAATAAAATATTGTAATTAAATGCTTCCAAGAAGTTTGTTATTGAAAAACCATGTGCGAAACATTCTTAAAGTCAGATTTTGCTTTGGAATTCAATTACCCCTTATTGCGTTTGCAACATAAATTCTCTTTTAATTTACTGGGTTTTGATTTATAAGAGAACACTGCAGTTTTAAGCTCCTGATGGCTGCACAAAGTCTTCACTAGGTAAGCTTACATGAGGCCCAGTGAGTTGACTGCGAAAAAATTAAAAAATCATACATTGCTTATATCTACTAGAAGAACAAGGAGAGCTTTATGGCTAAATATCATTAAGTGGTAAACATATTTGCAGCATCTCATTTATAAGCAAGTATTATATTTGTAAGCTCTAAACACTGCCTCTTCTTTCTCCTACTATTCTGCAATGTTTTTCCTTAGGTCCCAGTCTACTATTTTATTGGCTTTCATCATGTACGGTAATCTTTCTTAGGATTGGAGAAGAAAAGAAGGGGGAGGGGGAGGAACACACACACAACCCATCAATGTCTATTTTAGAATTTTTTGATGCTCATTTACCCAAACAGGGCCCCTAACTATCAGAAAGAACGGGTTAATTCACAGAATACTTGGCATCTGAATTAATTAATTTTTAAGTACCACTAGTATGCTCTTCAGTCACCTTAACTCTTTCATGGAAGAAGATGTTTAGATGAAAATGTAAACGGTATCTCTTCTATTGTATTCTGTTTCCAGGGAACCTAATGAGATCCACTGGGTTATTCTAGGGTTTGGACCAAAATACCTTATGCTGAATGCCTTAAACTTCATGCCTCCCACGGAGAAGCCATCTCATCACTAGAAAGTTTCCAGGTCACAGTTGAACACATTTCCTCTTGGATTAATGTAAGATAGAGAGAGATATGTAGTGTTATTTCAAAAGTTCCCACCTCTCATGAGCGCTTTAATACCACTTGGATGATCTCAAACTTTCTAATGTGTGATGCTGACGACTTTTGAGTGGTGTTGCACCTCTAAGTAGAAGTAATGGGTAAGAAACTTTAGTAATTTTCCCAAGTATACATTATTATTTTCTTCAGCTGTTCTTTTTTTTTATTATTAAGATTTATTTTATTGTTTGAGGCATGAGAGAGAGAGAGTGAGAGAGAGAGAGAGAACGAGCGAGAGAGAGAACGAGCAAGAGAGAGAACGAGCAAGAGAGAGAGAGAGAGAGAGACCAGATCAGTCTCCACAGTTGTACATCAGTTGTGACACAGTTTTATTCCACACAGGTAGATGTGGAGCTGCATGGGGCAGGAACTGAACTGGGGGCCTCCTGCATGGGAGGTGAGAACCTTCACCACCATCCCAAGCTATTACTAGTTGTGCTGCAGTTCAGCATATGGGTTTGCACCAGCTGAGACTGGGAATTGATCTCTGGACCTCATGGTTGCAAGGAAAGTGCTCAACCTGCTGAGTTATTCTAGCATCCCCTCTTCAGCTGTTCTTTATATGGCATCTTTTCTAGACTTTATACTTTCCAGCCTCCTCCACAGGGCACTGTAGCTTATTAATATTTTCTTCAAAGGCCAGGTCCTACATATGCTGACTACAAAAGTAAAATTATATTACCAAAGCCTAAATCTCTACTACTAGAAAGTCACTTCACTGGCTCATACTGAATTTCCAGGAAATGTAAAAGTTTGAGTCTTCTTCAAATGAACTTGTCAAACTGGGTCTCCTTATCCTGCAGGTAGGAGTTTGTGAACCTCAATTTTATTTTGTGTCAAGCCATCATTTGCGATCCTTACTAACCAGTGTATTGGTTATCCACCTATATTTGCACCATCCATGTTAAAAACAAAAACAAAAACAAAAGCTTTTTGAGGTCCTTACTAACTTTTAAGAGCAGAGCAGGGTCCTGGGACTCAAAGTTTGAGAACCACCCTAAGACATCATTGCGGTGATTCTATTTAAAAAAACTTTGGCCTGGTATAATCTGTTCCCTTAATTTGTTTATACGGAATTTATTGACGAATCTTTTCCATTCTTAAATGCTCAGAACCACACTCATAGAAACCAAAAGTTTGAAGGAATCTAAGTAGTTCAAATTTAAACCCAAGATAATTCAATCCACTTTAAGACATCAAAAAATGGTGATTAGTAAACCTGGACACTGATGAATATATTACGGGCTGTGTGTGCATGTGCACATACATGTGTGTGTGTGATTAAACAACTTTACATTGATAAAGACCAGATATTAATCCCTTAATAGAGAACAATTACTTTTCTCTTTCTACCCCTCTCCCCCCCAGCTCTTGTGGTGGGGAGTTGCACAAAAAATAGAAAAACAATGATCTAGGTTTGAAGCCTCTGCCTGAACATTTGCAATATCCAAGAAGGCATTCCATGAGATAGGTGACTCCACCGTGAACAAGCTTAGCCATTGACAATGGCCAGTTGTACTGAAGCCAAAATCAGATGCCCCTCCCATTTCTCACTGATTCTGGAGTTCTGCCTTTGGGGCAATAAGACAACTCTCATCCCCCATTTGCACTGAATTCTGTTGTTTTTTAAATTATTTATTTTTCAGTTACAATGGACATTCAATGTTATTTTATATTAGTTTCAGGTATACAGCTTAGGGGTTAGACAGTCATATAATGTATGAAGTGATCCCCCTGGTAAGTCCATTACCCACATGTCACCTTACACAGTTATTACTATATTATTGACTATATTCTCCACGCTGCACTTTACATCCCTGTGACTATTTTGTAACTACCGATTTGCACTTCTTAATCCTGTCCCCTTTTTCACTCAAGTTGCCCAACTGATTGCCATTTCACATATAACGTTGGTACTCTCCACTGCTTCTCACACTTTTTTTAAACCATGGTATATGCTAATGAACCCCAAATTATATCTCCAGCCTGGTCTTCTCTCCAACCTACGGAACCATGTATACAGCTGATGACTTCAGTTACACTGGCATATCTAGTAAATATTTCAAATTCAACATGTCCAACGCTGACCTGTTCTTCCCCTCAAAACTGCCTTCCTCATCTCATCTGAAAGTCTATACTTCCTGTTGCTGAAGCCCCAAATCTTGGATTCATTATAGATTCCTCTCTTCCTCTTGCATTCCACATCTCACTGACTGGGAAAACCTTATGTGTCTACCTTCAAGTATATCCATACTTCAGTCTATTTTCATCACGGACACTACTACCATCTTGATCAAAAACACTATCATGCCACACTGAGATTGCTTCATCTAGGTACCTAATACACCTAGGGTCATTCTGTTTTTCCCTGGCCCTTATTTTAAATCTTTAAAATAGCTGACAAAGCCCCAAGCAATCTGGCCAACCAGTATCTCTGATGTCGGCTTCATAGCTCTCTCTCTAATTCATTCTGCTCCTACTACCCCTTGGCCTGGCTCACAAATGCCAACTATGCCCACTTCTTAATTTGCCCAGGATATTCTTCTCCAGATACTCACATGGCTGATTTCCTCACTTCCTTCAAGCCCTTGCTCACATACTACCTGCTCAGTAAGTCCTACCCAATCTCTCTATTAAGAAACAAACAAACAAACCCACAATACTCCTCCCTCTGGAACTTCCCAACTTCTTACCTTGCTCCACTGTGTCCTCCAAAGCAAGTATTATCTAACACACCACACAAGTCAGCTTATTTTGTCTATTTATTGTTATCTGTTTCTTCCTGTGTCCTTTTGACTTCCAGAAGGGCATGGATCTTTCTTAGTTTGTGAAGAATCCCACACTTCACAGAAGTTTGTGCCTGGCATGGAGCAGGCACCCAATAGTTGTCTGTTGAATGAATGATATTAGAAGAACTGTCTGGTCCGTCATCATATTTCCCAGGTCCTATATCCTTGAGGATCAGAAAACTGGTTCACGTCCCAGCCATGTTCTTGACATCCCCAGGTTGGGAACAAAACAGCCTTTCCTCTGATTAGATTTCCCTTACATGGAGCCAGAGAAATACCGTCATGCCAGCACTACAGTTCTTAGCACGAGAGCTCATATTTCTGATCCTCAACTTTTTTTCCTTTTTACATTGACATGAAGACTGATGTAATGAAAAGGCCCTGGCCTTTGGAGGCCTGCAGACCTGAACTGCAGGCCAGCTGCGGCAGTCACCATAACGGTGACCTTGGGCCAGTCACTGAACCTGCCTAAACAGGTTCCTCAGTACACTGGAAAGACTACCGATCTCGTTGTTTGTGGAAGGATTAGAACAGGTGTGTCTAAAGCACTCTAAAAGTGCCTTCCATATACTACGTGTTCAGGAAAGTGTATCCCCATGTCTCATGAATGGCACTAATATGCTCTCCTGCTAGATTCCCAAGCCTGCTAAGACCCAAAGAAAAACAACTGATCAGAAAGGCATATGCATGAAAAGGCACCAGTAGAAAAGGTCCATATAGGAACAAGAAGAAAGTGACAATATATAGAAAAGGGGTAAAACAGAAAGATGGAAAGATGAAGATACCAAATTAGCAAAAGCAAAGTTATGCTTCTCTGCTTCTTATCTAGGCCGGGCTTTGCTGTACGACACAAACTATCACCTTGTATCTTCCCATGACAGGTGGTATCCTGGGTTTCGCTCAGATGTGGGGTCAGATCTTGCATCACCAGGGACAGTCATGCACAAAGTGTCATAGTCCCATGTCAAAGACACAGCCCAGGCTCCCCAGGCACCCGATGGAGCGATTTACAAAGCAGCCCCATCCAGATGTGGAGACACTGCTGCTCACAAGCTGTGACGTGAATGCTGGCATGTAATGCCAGTAAGATCTGCCGCCTCCCAATTGCGTGCTGCTGGGCATCAGGGTTTCTAACAATGAAAATCTCCGAGAGGAAACGAACAGACATGCACAGTCAGTCAACAGGAAACAAGACATCTCTGGCATCCCAGATGGCTGCGGTTATCAAGGCCTGCTCTTCCTATCAGCCCGGACTGCTGCACCTGTCAGCAGGAACGTGGTGGGAGAGGATCACACTGCATTTGGTGTCTGCTTTGTCTGAGTTCAGCAGGAAAGCGCATCATTCATCTGCCCGGATGAGCACACTCTACAGGAGGTACTGTGAGTGCAAGGTGCAAGGAAGCAAACATGCTTTGAGCACATACTTATGGGCAAGCCCCTGAGCGAATGTTGGGCGAATGAAAGCATGACAAAAGCAAACACTGAAAACACATATGAACCATAAAAATGGTTATTGATCATCATCATCATTTCCTATCTCTACATCAGCATCAGTTCCTTGGGGATAACAATGTGGCAGATCAATAACAAAAATGTCCTCAGTGCAAAATGACCCTTTGGACTATGACCGAGGTCTTCCCACCACAAGGTGGCATCTATTTTTTTCCATCTCTTGGGTCTGGGGGTGAGGGGAGAGAGAAGGGGAGTCTTGTGGTCCGCTTCGACCAGAAGACCAAGGCGGAGGTGGTGACGGGCCAGGTCTAAGCTGAGTTAGCAAGACGACTTTCATGCTTATATCCTTTTTCTTTGTTCATTGGAAGTCACTATGAGAACATGCCTGGTCATGTCTGCACTAATCAGGCTTGGGAATGTGGCACAAGGCTGATCAATGCCATTCCACACATGTAACCATCATTCTAGACATCCAGATAGCATTCCAGACATATATAAATTGTTAGTTGCAATTTTATAACTGACCATATGGGAAGAATTGTTTTAATTATCTTAGATTAATCACCTTTAATCGTCCCAATAGCCTATAAAGTAGTTATGACTTCCTTTACAGAGAAACAGGCTTAGAGCGGTGAAATAACTCATCCAAGGTCACACAGCTAGTGAGTTCAGATGCAAAGCTTACTTCTTATCACTCTGGCTTGACAGACATAGAGGGGAAAAGATGTCAGCCATCTTAGTGAGGTTCCCAGTGCCAGACTGCTTCCTTATTTGAATCAATTAAGATCAATCTGGTCAAAAACAAGCCTGCCTCTGTCCTAATCTGGGTATGCCAAGCGTAGGGCTGGGGTTGTCACCAGGCATCTGACCCCAGGTCCAGAGCTGTTTGCACTTGCCTTATCATGGAAGGAGGCACAGTTTCCACATGGTGCACTAGCGCAGTGCTAATCTCTGCCTCTCTATTACATTGCCAGGAAAAGGTGGAGAAAAACACCTCTGACCATCTTACAAAGTCATAGTGAAGATCAAATGAAATAGTTTAAAGGCTGAGTTTTTACTTTAGGTGATTTTACAGAAAAGAGAAAGCTGATGTGTTCTAGAGAAGTTGAGGCCACCATGCTGTTGGATGGCACTCAGGAGAACACAAAAGTACTAAAAATGATGCTGCAATTGTATTTAGCAGGGGCAGGGATTAGAAAGCCTAAAAACTCTAGAACAGGCAAGGGGTCAGTCTATGCAAAACATCCAATACTAGTGCTCTGGGGCTTTAAAAGTTAAGCCTACACAAAGATTAGCCGCTCCCCAGTGACATGGCTTCTTGGTGGCGAAGCACTTTGTCCATATGGTCAATTCAGCCAAACGATAACTTAATTCAGTGGGGGCTGTTATAGACTACGTGTTTGTATTCTCCTAAAATATATAAGTTGAATCTCTAACCTGCAGTGAGGCTGTATTTGAACCTAAGGCATTTATGGAAGTAATTTAAGATTAAATGAGGTCATGACCTAAGAGGGTTAGTGTTCCTATATAAAGAGACACCAGAGTCTGTCTGTCTGTCTCTGTCTCTCTCTCTTTCTCTCTGCCATGTGAGGACACAGCAAGAAGGCAACTATCTGCAAACAAGGATGAGAGCTATCACCAGAAAATGACCATGCTGTCACTCTGACCTTGGACTTTCAGAACTATGAGCAAATAAATGCCTGTCGCTTCAGCCCTCTAGCTTATGGTGTTTTGTTATGGAGCTCAAGTTGACGAGTACAGAGGCAAATGCTACCTAGTTCAGATGCACTGGTCAAGTCGGCCAAACAATCCGACAAACTAAAATGAATAGAGTTTTGAAAGTCTCACCACATGCAGATAATAGGGAAGAAGATAAAGTGGAGGTGAGATGAATTATAATTTCACACACACAAAACACACACACATACACACAAACACTGTCCTTATACACTTATATTTACTTTCCAAACATTGACTTTTGTACAATTAATGAAAATTTTACCCAGAATTTATCTCATTAAAAACTGTCCAGAATTCATGTCAATGCACATGATTTTATGGCCACATGTACATCAGAACAAAAAGTTATATATCATTATTTACTTAACAATTTCAGTAATTTTTATTCTTCTATGATTATCCTGCTTATTTTGAATCTTCTTGTGGCTATGGAAGAAAGCACACACATATGATTTAAAAAATAAATTATATAAAAGGACTCATTGAAAACATCAGTCTCTTGTCCTATCTCTTTCTCACTGAAAGCTTTTTTTTTTAAGTAGAAAGCACACGATTTGGTCTAACTCAAATATCTTCCTTCTCCAACCCCAGGTGCAATTTCCTGAGGCAACATGTTAATGGTTTCCTCTTTTCAGTCTCTTTATCAGGCTTAGAGAATTACCTGTGGATATTCCAGAGAGAATGATCAAGAATTAGCACATATACACTAATTTCCTCTTTCACTCTCCTTGGTTTACTCTTGGTATAAATTTTTTATTTTTTATTTTTTATGATTTATTTTGTTTGAGAGAAGGTATGTAAGAGTGAGAGTGAGAGTAAGAGAGAGAGAGAGAGAGAGAGAGAGAGAGAGAGAGAGAGAGAGAGAGAGAGAGAGAGAGAGAAGGGGCAGGGCCCAGAGCAGTCTTCCATAGTTGTTCACCATTAGTTGTGACATGGTTTCATTCCACATGGGGGGATGTGGGGCTGTGCGGGGTGGGAACTGAACCAGGGGCTGCCCACATAGGAGGCGAGAACCTTTGCTGTGGAGGCACCCTGCAATTACCAGTTGTACCACAGTTCAGCACATGGGTTTGCATGGGCTGGGGCTGGGAATCACACCCTGGACCTTGCAATTGCAGGGCAAGCAACTGAGCTATCCCAACATCCCCTCATTGTAGTTCTTAATTGATTATTTTTATAACCTTAAATAATATTTCAACTTATATGATTTTACAAATAAAGAATCCTTTTTAATTTCCTCTATACTTGTTTTTCTCCTTCCAAATCCTACCTTCTGGCATTCACAGTATTTTTATTAACATACTGTCAATGTCAGTGATGTGTATTTTCTGTTCTATACTCTCTACCTGATCTGCTATGTTATGATTATGGATTGATTCAATGTTAAAAAATCAATACACTGCATTTCCCTGATAATGACTGTGCAAATACTGTTCAAATGCTTGGCCAATTAGTCTAGTTTGGATTATTTTTTCTTGTACTACATTCCCAGAAGTCCAAAGTCATATGTGCTGAGAATCTCAAAAGAAGTTTCCCAATATGAAAATCGAATAGACTTTCTTCTCTTATATGCTAGCAGTTGCTTAAATTCATGTCACAGTTTAGTTTGCTTTCCTACATATCATCTACATCTTTCATCAACATTAGGCGTCAATAAACTATGGCCCCATGGGCCAAATCCAATCCTTTGTCATTGTTTTTTTTGTTTTTTGTTTTTTTTATGGTCCACATGGTAAATAATAATGGTTTTGTTTTAAATGGTTAAAATTTTAAAAATATTTTATGATGTGTGAAATATATGTGCAACTCAAAACTTGGTGTTCACAGAGTTTTATTGGCAAATGGCCATGCCTATTTGATTTCATGCCACAAAACCTGAATGAATGCCAGTGACAGAGACTGAATGTCTTGCAAAACTCAAAATATTTACTTCCTAGCTCTGTAAAGAAAAAGTTTGCCAACCCCTGCTCTACATGGTGGGAGATTTTTCTGAATTTCATCTGCCAAGTCATCTACTACATTTGAAAGTTTATTTCAAAAATTTCATTTTAAAAGTTGTATGCCTAGAACCTATATAATTTTTACTGACCAATGTAACCCTAATAAATTTAACAATAAAAAAATTGCATTTTAATTTCTCTAATGTGTTCTTTTTCTAAAGCATACAGGAATTTTTTTTAATGGATGCATTTTTTTTTTTTAAAGAAATGCAATGTTTTTGAATTTTTTTGAGAATACTAATTTTTTTTTAAAGGAGGATTTTTATCTTTCAGAAGTTCTCTTTGTTAATATTTGACTTTATTGGTAGGTTCCTCGCAAATATCTGGTTTATATCTTTGTCTCTGATTTTTTAAAAAGATTTATTTTTTATTGTTTTTGAGAGAAGGTGAGAGAGAGAGAGAGAGTAGGGAGGGCCCAGAGCAGTCTCCATAGTTGTGCATCATTAATTGTGACATGGTGGATGTGGGGCTGCGTGGGGCAAGAACTGAACCAGTGGCCTCCTGCATGGGAATCAAGAACCTCTGCCACCATCTCATGGTTACCAGTTGCGCTGCAATCCAGCATATGGGTTTGCATAGGCTGGGGCTGGATTTGAGCCCCAATCCTTGCAGCTGCAAGATAAGTGCTCTACCAGTTAACCTATCCCGACACCCTCTCTTGATTTTTAAGAACAATGAGGTAATGAAGAGCAGACCTAGATTCCTGGGTGCTCGCAATGGGCTTGTGCCTGAGTGGCCTTTCACTTCGAATGCTCCCTCAATGTCTTAATGACAATGACATCACTGTGAACTGCTACTATCCACACAACATGCTTCAATTCATCCTACATACTTAAAAACAAAACAAAGCAACTTAAGAGACAAACAGCAATTTCCCCCCAGAGGCATAATTATCTAACTATTGTGAACAAGGATTCAACCTGAATCTGCTAAAGTGAAAGTCCAGGGACCTGGGTGTGCATCTTGGTTTTTTCATTTACTAGCTATTTAATTATAAGCAGACGACTTCATTTTTCTAGGCCTCTGCTTCACCATAAAGGGAAGGTGGAAGAACATATTTATCTCATAGATTTGCTATGATAATTTAATTAGAAAATAAATTTAAAACATGTCATTTAGTCCTTGATACTAATGATAATTAATAAATGGTAGTATCTGCCATTATTGCTATTTTATTATGACTTCAAATGCTGCTATAGCTACTTCTACTACTGCTATTCCTTATTGTTATTGAAGAAGTGTGGGTCAGGTAGAAATCAGGATTAAACCATGTTTTCAGAAACATGTGTTGACAGCTACACAATAAACAATATTAGTTACTTCCCAGTGCGGTAATTTACCTAGACCCAAAGGCAGGCAAAAATGCAAAGGATTTGATGGTTGCTGTTTTACAGTTTTCTCCTAGAAAATAGCATAAAATGGTAAGAAATATGGTATCGTATCCCAGTCGTTCCTTAGATCCATGCATGGAGCTGGCACTTATTATTTACAAGAGAAATCTCATCATTCTCTCTGATTGGCCACACCCACCCAATTAACGACGAATTCCAGCTCCCAGTCACTACTTACACATCTTGGCCAAGGAGGAATTTTCATTTTCTCAGTCTTTCTTCCAATATATCTTGTTTTACGTATGCAATTATTTATTTGGTCTGTGTGGCTGCCTGACCTTCTCTAGGGAGGATCATTTGGGGCTGTAAACAGAAGTCTGGAATCTCACTCAGCAATGCTTCCTTGGCTCGTGAGTATTATTTGTGACAATGAAACCTGGATCCTATGGAAGTGAACAAATCCAAAATGCGAAAAACTCCCATTCAACAAACGTCATCCAAGATCTGAAGGAACGAATAATGACACAAAAAGAGAGTCCAAATGCCATTGCCCTGATTAACTATAATTGCATTTCTTCACAAGTCATTGAAAATCCTGTCATGTTTTCATTTTTTCTGTCTCCCATTTATTCCCTTTTAATAAGTTCTCCCTTTTCATTTTTTATTCCATGTCCATTTCCCCCCTGAAATTACAGAGGTTGTTGAATTTTAAAAAGGCCTTCATTCTCTGCTTTTGCGTGCCCATTACTTTCCGTTTCTATTCTGGGGCCTAATTCTGATCTTTTGGACATTTGGCATTCTGAGCAGGTGCCAAAGGAGCCTGGCGGTTCAAAGTATCTTCTGCATTTCTCAACCTCTTTGATTTGAAAGCACATTACCTTAATAATAAAAATATCTGGGTTACACATTTGATATACAGACTAGAGAGATTGAGTGCAGGACATTTTTCTGATCCTTTAAAGAAAAGCTCAGAAAAGGATTTCAAACTAATTTTCCACT
>PVKE010043412.1:0-13381 GCA_004027555.1 Craseonycteris thonglongyai | reverse complement strand
AAAATAAAAAATAGTTTTGAACATATATTTTACTTATCTACCCATACCTCGCTGGAATGCACCTTATACTGAAACACAGTGTATAAACATAGTATGCATTTCACACCCCTTCTTCCCCCTTAGACTACGCCTATGACAACAAGTCAATCGCGACACACTTTTAAGATACAAAGTAGATCTTATATACAGAAAAGTTGGCCACCCCTGCTCTAGATAATCTTGCTGAGAAAATCAGACATAAAGGCCATCATAATGCTTTGTCAGAAAAATTATGCCCTCAGAAAGCCACACTTTTTTCATTCTGAAAAATTAATATAAGAATTAACATATAATTACAACCTGTTTAATAAAATATAAAACAAATATCTGTTCATAATTTGCACTTTTGTGTTTGACAAGGAAGTCCCACTCAGACTTTCTTTCATATGAAATGCTGGACTCCATTTTAAAGAACTAACTGTGAGAGTTCTTATCAGGTACCGGTTGTCCTCAGATAAAGAGGACTCAATGTCTACATCTCAGTTCTCTCTCTTCTTCCCCCCACCCTCCCCCATTTCCTCTCTCTCCATGGTGCATGTGCATACACCCGTGACTTGTCCTCTAAATCTGGGGTCTAAAAACCTAGAGGGTAGGATTACTTTTTTTTTTTATGGTTGAATTTATTGGGGTGACATTGGTTGGTATCAACTACATAGTTTCTAGGTGTACAACTCTATATTACATTGTCTATGCATTGCATTATTCTGATCTTCTCCCAAGCCTACCCCACAAATATCTAAATACACATCAACAGTCTTTTTGGAATAATCCATTACAGCAGCAACTCTTTTTTTTTTTTCATCCAAATATACGTGATGAGCAGCTGAAAGAGCTTAGTTGGGAGAGCTTAAGAGAGAAGATCAAATACACATAATGGATGATGTCCACATTCAAGACTTTCCCCCATGAACAACTATTCATGTGCAATTCCTGCCACTACATGCCATTGCTTCCTTTTCCCTCCAGCTCAGGAGAGCAAATCAGAACGCCGGAGTGTAATTATTAGAGTCCTGAGTCTTCTATGATGTTTCTTTCATTTTGTAATTTCATGATGACCTAGAAAACTTTTTTCATAGCTGCAGTTGAAAGCCAATCACTGCCCTATAGATCTATATAGGTGGAACCTAGTCCTAATCACTTTATGATCTTGAAAGTTAATAATAAAACTACAGTATACTTTCTTAGCACTTTACTAGAAATTTTAATAAATTTATTTAAGCATTCTTGATCAATTTAACTTTTCTTACATTGTATCTATTCTCTAAGGCAATTTAATGTGTCACACAAGTTTCCATTCCATACAGATTTTTCACCAGCTTTGAACTAGGGAATTTTTATGGTTCAGGTAGTCTAAGTTTATTGTTATAGCAATAACTAAAGTTTGTTTTTATTGATGACTGACTTTTTTATTAACTCAATGACATTACATTTTTGAGTTTTTCTTCTGATAGTCCCACATCTTTCTCACTAATATTTGTTTCACCACCTACTCTCTGTCCCTTGGAAATATATTTAAATTCTTGAAACTGTTCTATTTCTTATAAAATAAATTAATCTAGGGCCCTAATCAATGAGTTGATATGAGTGTAACCATCTTGCACAGATTATATTTTGATGTTAATAAATTGTGGCTATTATTAATGCTCATTAGCATTTTCCTTAATATTTACCTTTGCAAACACTCAATATTCTTTTATATTTTAACCTTGAAAGAGACTGCTTTTGTTAGTTCTCTATAGCTGTTATCATATGTTACCGCAAGTTCAATGGCTTAAAACAATATGTATTTATTCTCTTCTAGGGTTCCAATTCCAATGTCCAAAATTGGTTTCATTGAGCTAATATCAGTGGGTTGGCAGGATTGTGTTCCTGTCTGGAGGTCTTACAGGGAAATCTATCTGTTTCCTTACCTGTCCAGCTTCTAGAGTTCACTTACATTTCTTTCTTTCCTCCCTCCCTTCCTTTCTTCCTTTACTAATTACTGATAGTTTGTATCTCTTATTCTCCTTCACCTTTTTCACCCATTCCCCCAAACCCCCTTCCCTCTGGCAATGATCAGTTTGTTCGTTGTTTCTATGAGTTTGTTTCTATTTTGTTTGTTTATTTCATTCTTTAGAGTACACGTGTAAGTGAAATCATATGGTACGTGTCTTTATTTCTCTGATTTATCCCACTCAGCACAATACCCTCAAGGTCCACCCATATTGTTGCAAATGGCAAGATTTCATTCTTTTTTTTTTATGGCAGAGTAATATTCCTGTGTGTGTGTGTGCGCACGCGCATCACATCATCTTTTTCCCTTTATCAATGGGACACATAGGTTGCCACATCTTGGCTGTTGTAAACAATGATGCAATGAACATAGGGGTTCATATATCTTCTTAACTTATTGTTTTTATTGTTTTCTGATAAATACCCAGAGTGGAATTGCTGGGTCGTGCAGTAGTTCTAGTTTTAATTTTTTGAGGAACCTCCATACTTCTTTCCATAGTGGTGGCACCAATTTGCATTACCACCAGAAAAATACAGTGTGCTTCTTTTAAAGTAATCCATTGTTCTACCTTGAGTGGGTGACATTTAACATCAAGCCATATGTGCAATAAACACAATAGGGGTGTCCATGAACCTGGATGCCACATGTACTAAGGACAGCTTCAAGCTGAGGAAGATTAGATGGAAGGTCAGGGAAAGCCTGTTGAGAAGGCTCACTTTGCATATCCTCAACAGCTATGGGATAAAGAGCCCAATGCACCAGTTCCTTCCCTCCAGAAGAGGCATCTCTCTGGCATCAGACAAGAACTATTGTGCCATTACCATATAAGCCACAACCTTGCAAAAGGCAATGAGTCTAGCACTAATTTCTTATAGATCTGATAAGAGTTATGAAGAGCTATGCGTGTTTCCAGGAGTGTACACTTTTACATTATTTTTGTTTTCTCTTGAAAATCGCTTAAGAGCTAGGATTCATCCCAGCATCTTTTTCTCTCCCGGAGTTCCCAATGTG
Organism: Craseonycteris thonglongyai; assembly: GCA_004027555.1. NCBI lineage: Eukaryota > Metazoa > Chordata > Mammalia > Chiroptera > Craseonycteridae > Craseonycteris > Craseonycteris thonglongyai. The sequence continues at coordinate 10,338 of PVKE010043412.1, read as the reverse complement.
TTTTTGTTATTCTCCAGCCCAGTACCTCGTCTGGACTCAGACACAATTGCAAAAGTTGTTAGAAAGGAAAATTAATATTTTCTACATGGACTTCCTCATTTTGAGTAGATTTATGAATTCCGTTTCTGTTGTGCAGAAGTTAGCATTTTTACAATGAGGGGGGAATCTTTAATTGTTTTTTTATTGCCTCCAGAGCTCCAAATACATCTTGTGCTGTGTCATCATTTACATTTCACATTAAATGCAAACTGTTTAAAGTGAACAAATATTTGTTTTAATTTGATGCATCTGTTAACTAAAATGCTAAAAAGACAGCTAACTCACTGTATTAAATTCAGCAATTTGTAAACCATTTATATATTCATTTGTTCTGGGTTAAAAATGCCCCAAAGCTTAAGTTTTATGAAACTAACAAAATAAATTGCATTGTATTAATCTGATGGAGGCAGGCTGTGATTTCTTCCTCTTCACTCCATTAATTTGTTTCCTAATTTGAGTTAATTAGTGAGGTTCCTATATTTTTTAAAAAAGCTCTTTTAATTCATTGAGAGTGAGGCACATTTACAAGAATTGCTTTGAAAACCTACTGCATAGGAAATGGGCTAAACACAAGGGTAAATTTCCCCAAGACATTATCATACATTGAGCACCCGATTGCCATTCAACAGTCTTTATGCCTAGAACACAATGAGTGATGGATACATAGTTGCTATAAGAATGAGGGACAGAACTACAAGTAAAGAATGAGAGCAGCAGCAAGAAGAGACTCATTCCAGGCAGTTATTAACTGTGTGAAGTTTCTTCAAAGCCCTATTCATCTCAAAATAAATCTGTGGAATTCTGATTTTCTGCTACAAAATGGAGACTGACTTTAATTTCAAACAATACCCCCTGGGAGGAGAAGAGACATGTATGCAGAAAAATACAAAAGCTCACAGAGATTGGTCCAATCGAGAATAAAAAGAAATCAATAATCAGTAATATTTTCCTTGGTCAAATGCAGCCTTAATATTCCTAACATTCTTAGAGTAGTAGATAGTACCCTGAATTAAAAAAAAAGCTGGGGGGGGGGGGACTCACTCACACTAAAGCATAAATTACTGCTAAAAATTTAAGCTATGCCTAAGGGTTTGGGGGAGAAGGGAGAGTCTTTCAATAGATGTGAGCTTTAAACAAATGCAATGTTCATTCCTTCAGCAGATGGGTGAGATTTTAAGTTGGGTTGGGGGGTCCTTCCCAAGTCTATAAAATTATCTGCTTACTCCAACTCCCAGAAAGGCTGACCCTAGGAGACAGCAACATCACCAGCCTGATCTAGATAGCACCTTCCTTGTCAGAATCCTGCTTTACGTCATTTGCACAGGAGCCTGTAAAAGCCACAGACAGCCCGTCATTTCCCTTCCCTGAGAAACAAGGTGAGAATCTGGAGCTGCATTTATGTGCATTTGCATTGGGTCTGCTCCAAGCCTCAAATTCCTCCTCTATGAAAGAGATATACAAATCACCTAGCACAGCCCCAGGCATACAAAAATTGTCAACTCCCTCTTTCCACTTTGCACAGACAGAGCAAAGTCATGTCAGCTATGTGAATACACCAGGAGCCAGAGGCAGGGCTCAGGCAAGACCAGGTTCTGTCCATCCCTCTTCAATTGCCTTCAAATTCCTTTCCTGTCTAACTCTTGGTCCTGGAACCTGTTACTCAGGTTTCCCGCACCAAAACAAATAGCACCATGATTTATTCCTCCTCCTGACCCCACACTGAAAAGGGGAGAAAGGGCAGAAAGGGAAAGATTTGTTACAACTCCCTCTTAACTCACTCACACACCCACATCTTTTTTTTGTTTCTACAAAAAAAAAAAAAATATATATATATATATACATATATATATGTCATATGATACATATATATGATATATATATATATATATATAATTTTTTCACGATTTGCTCATACACACTTTGTGTCTCCATGACAGCCCCGTCTCCACAGGGCAGCCACAAGGCCCCTCTTTGGAAGGCTTGGGGTCTGCAGATGGTAAGCTCCAACCTTTCCTGCCAGAGGGGCCTGATTTTAAATATTTGCATCACAACAAAAGTTGGGAAAATGAAGCACTTTCTCTGCATGAGAATTGGGTATTTTGGATGATTCATCAAGTCCCAGAAATCTGTGAAGCCAGATTTTCTGGATCAGACATGTAGGCGGGTGGCCCAGCCACGTTACTCCATTCAGATAAGGAGCAGACCCACCCCAGCAGAAACCCTGGCGGTGCGGGTTGAGAACTCCAGCTATTTGAGGTTCAGTAGATCACTCCGGGGACATAGAACTGCAGCCTGAAGTGTGTGTTCCTGACAGCCTTGCTTCTCCAAAGGAGAAGAAAAATGGGAACGCCTGAGAAGCATTCCCCGAGTATAAAGACGGCTCCATAACAATAGTCCTTTTCATCTCCACAGTATTTGGTCTTTCCCAAAGAACTTCTACCTCTTCCTCATTACCTAATTTGACCCTCACCTCTCCCAGGATTATTTGCCCTGTTTCATGCAAGATATATATATATTGTTTTAGTGTTTTTGACAGAGAGAGAGAGACACAGAGACAGAGACAGAGACAGAGAGATGGGGGAGGGCCCAGAACAGTCTCCATAGTTGCACATCATCGGTTTTTCCACATAGTTTCATTCCACAGGTGGGTGCAGGGCTGCACAGGGCAGGAACTGGGCCGGGATCTCGCCCCGGTGGGAACCGAACTGGGGTCACTCCCCAGTTCAGCACATGGGTCCACATGAGCCAGGGCCGGGATTCGATCCTCAGTCCCTGGGGCTGCAAACTGAGTACTCAACCCACTGAGCCATCCCGGCTTCCCCATGCAAGATATTTTAAGACTTGCTAGAGGTCCCCAGGGGTGCTATTCTGGAATATCCCCAGGCCTTCTGACTCCTAGTCTAGTGCCATTTTCACCATCACCTTAATCCTCAAAATACAGAGAAGAAACAACTTAGAGACTCAGCTCAATGCCTCTTCAGCCTCAAGAACTTCCGTTGACACTTTTAAGGCAAGACCTCAGCTTAAGAAGGCCACAGGGAGTGGCGGGGTGGGGCCTGCGCCCCAGTGCCCTCCACCCAGGACTCACTCAGGAAGAGGATGGTCTGCCTCCTGGCCGCCCTGCTTTCCTGGCTCTCGGACTTCCTCAGCTGTTCCTGCTGCCCCTTGGCGGCCAGCGTGCCCTGCTTGCTCCTCCTGAGCACCTGCATCATATTCCAGCACATGAAGGCCACGGCCACCAGGACCACCAGGTAGATCACAAAGGCGCTGAAGATGCTGGACTGGAACACGGTCGAGTGGCCGGAGAGGTTGGTACAGATGGACATGTTGGAGGTCTCTGGTTGCGCGTGGTGGCGGGTGTGCGTGCGGTTGCAAGCGAGACCCTGGTGGCTGTGTCCGTATATCAGGGGATACTCCACTCCCATGGCAAAAAGCAAAGGCAATGCCACCAGGGTGGAGGTGATCCAGACGAAGCCAATGAGCAGCTTCACCTGGCAGGGCCCGGACACGGCCTTATACCGGAAGGGGTGGCAGATAGCGATGTAGCGCTCGAAGCTGAGCGTGAGCACGTGCAGCAGGGTGGCGTAGCTGCAGGTCTCGAAGAGGAAATTGTACAGCTTGCAGGAGAGGCTGTAGCTGGGCGTGGTCAGGGGGTTCCAGATGATGCTGTAGAACTCCATGGGCATGCCAATGAGGAACACCAAGATGTCCGAGCAAGCTAGACTCACCATGTGATCCGTCACCTCCTTCTGCAAGTAGCCTTTCTTCTGCAGCACCTGAGTGACCCGAATGGTGACGCTGTTCCCCAGGATGCCCACCACGCAGATGACCAGGTTCACCAGGATGAGAGTGATTTTGATCCAGAGCGCCACCTCGAATTCGGGGATGTGATCATGACCAATAACCCTGGAGCAGTCACTGTCGAGGCCTGTGGGTGAACCCATCAGGAAGAAAAGCACACGCCACCGAGTCCAAAGACCTCAACGTCCCTTCTCTCAGCGCAGCCCAACGTTCTTGGCTGCCACTCAGCAGGGCTTTCTCTCACTGGAATTCGCCTGCAAAAGGTAACTTAGTATTTCAGGTGCTTTCATGGAAACTTCCTGGAGCAGCGCGACTTAGCAGAGGCCAGGAAGGCACCTGGGGGCGGAGTTTAGGGGCGTGTGTGTAAGAGTGAGGCGGGGAGAGCGCGGAGGAAGGAGGTGCTGATCTCCTGGCGGAGAGCGAGCCCCGCAGCCCCCAGCGCGCCGGGCCTCCTCTGTGCTCCGGGAGCGCTCTGCCTTCCACGCAGGTCCCGGCTGCCTGGCTCCTGCCCGCCGCCACCCACGGGCCTGGAGCTTGCTCTTCGGCGCTGCCGGAGGCCGGGGGGTCAGTGATCAATCATTAACCACCGCCGTTCTCAGCGGCTGGTTTGACTCAGCGCACAGGCTTGGCCCCGAAATCAGATCTTGGCTGGTGAGCATCCGGCTGCGGAGGCCCCACCTCCCCGGGGGCCCACGCAGCCAGCGCCCAGCCAGCGGTGGCCCGCTGCCCAGACGCGCAGGCCGGGGTGAGGTGGAGTGCGCTCCCGGGCTTGGAGTGCAGGGTGGAGGCTGGGAAAGACAGACTTCCCCTCTCCTGCCCTGCCCCCACTGCCAAAGCTGCACGGGCGTTCATTCAAAGGGTGGGCCCCCGGCTGTTTAGGGGCCGCTGGACCCGAGCGCCCGCCTCAGTTGCCGGGCCGTTGGCCGGGCCGCCCTTGCAGGAGGCAGCAAGCGCTCGCCTCCTTGGTCCCCCGGCCGCCTTCCGGGCCCTGCGGTGTTTGCAGAGAATGGCTGGGCTGTGCACAGCCTGGAGCCGCTGCTTCAGGAAATGGGCCCTGAGCAAGCTATAATAAGATAACTCCAGAAGCCCCCCAAAGCCGGCCGCGTTCTGCACAGGGCTCCGCCTCGCCTTCCTGCTGAGGGGTCCGAGGAGGGCTGAGTGCCTCCTTGTAGTTTCGCTCCACTGCACAGGCCCTCCCCGGGCAGCAGCGAGAAGTCCTCAACGCGGGCATGAGTTGCGATGAGGATGCCACGATCAGCCAGGACGCCCCTGCTGGGAGGGAGCGCGTCTTCCGGGGGGAGCTGCAGCCAAGAAGTCAAGGGCAGCAGAATCAAGCTGTTCAGGGCAGTCGGGACGGGGCCCAGAGTGAAAATGGCATTAAGGGCCATGACATCTTCCCTCTCTTCAGAGAGAGAGGGGAAAACCTCTAAATGGGCCCATTTTCCTCTTCTAATTCCATATTCAATGTGACTGGTGGGGGGAGGCTATCTATCCCTAGAATGATTAACACCTACGTGCCTCTCCTCATAGTTATAGCCAAAGTGCCTCCAGACATTGCCAACTGTCTTGTGAGGGGGCAAATGGTTCCAGGTTGGCACTGCCCTGAAGAAAGAAAATGGATCCCATTGATCTGTCCGTCACGAGGGTCTTGCACTAGGCCTGTGCTAAAAACGTCCTTACAACACATATTGTTAACACATAGACAAAGTACTGTAGAGTTTTGCACCTGGAACCTATGTCATTTTTACTAACCAATGTCACCCTAACACATGTAACAACTAAAAAAGTCCTTAAATTATCCAAACAACCCCTCATTCTCCTGATGTGACCATTTTTAAAGACGAATTCGTTTGGGGTATCCAAACGAATAGATGGGTGTTTCCCCAAGACCATAACAGAATGAGTGAGAGATTTTAAGTTAGCCCGGATCTGTCAGATCCTGAGTCTACACTCTGAACAGGAAGGGAATTTTGGGAGCACAGTAGGTGCTCAGGAAATGAGTCCTGAATGATGAAAAAACAAAAACAAAAAAAAATATAGGAACTATATTTTCTGAACCCAACCCTGGACTCATGGTCTGAGGACCTCAGAGATTATTTCATTTTGACACTGTCTCAGGGAGCAACATTTTTATTCTTTTTGTTGAGCCCAGGTCAAAATGGGGATTTTTAAATTCCTTTATATATCCATTACGCTGTTAGAAGGTATCCCTCACCGCCCCCCCCCCCAAGCTTTCTCCACTTATTTCTTCATTAAGTATCCTTCCAAAATCTATTTTTTTTCTGTGGATCTCCATTTCTACTCTCTACCTTGAATAAATCCATAATCTGGTCTCCTATTTCCACCTACGAGAACCCAAGAATTTGTAGATTACCGAATAGAAAGACTCCCTTTAGTATAGCTCCAGCATTAGCTCATTTGCTTTCAGTTGCTTTGTTTTCCTCTTCAATTCTTGTCCCTAGAGATTTTCCCAGCTTTCTCAAGAATTTAGCCTTGATTGTTATATGTTATCATGCATTTGTGGAACTTTGTAATAAGTAAATATTTCTATTATCTTATTTACAATTTGGCTGGAATAGAAAGCCCAACAAAAAAAATTTAATATTTTTAAACCAAATCCACAAAGCTTTTTTTTTTGCCTACATTGGAAGTACTCAAGCAGAATTGTATGTGCCCTTAATGTAGGTACTCCAAAAGTTTCTGCTTTGTGAGGAAGCTGGAGGAGCTCATTTGTAAGACAGTCCTAAATCTGAGATTTCGTATTTCTTTCTTTTTTTTTTTAACTTTACTTAATTTTTCCATCTCCTTTACCCTATTGTCTGTGTCTATGTTTGTCTTGTACCTTTGTTGCTTTCAGTTTTATATCCTTCATGAGTGAAGTCATATGGTTTGTGAGTTTTTCTGTCTGATATATCATTGAGAATGGTAATCTAAAAATCATCCATGTTTTCACAAATGTCAGTATTTTATCTTTTCTTATAGCCAAGTAGTATTCCATTGTGTAGATGTATCACATCTTCTTTATCCAGTCATCTATCGAAGGGTACTTTGATTGTTTCCATGTCTTGGCCACCATGAATACTGTTACAATAAGCATACAGGGTATATATATCTTTATGAAAACAAGTTTTCAGATTTTTTGGGTAGATATCCAGAAGAGGGATGGCTGGGTCATATGGTAACTCTATTCTTAATTTTGTGAGGAATCTCCATACAGCCTTCCACAGTGGCTGTACCGATTTACATTCCCACCAGCAGTGTATGAGGGTTCCATTTTCTTCACAGCCTCTCCAGCACGTGTTATTATTTGTCTCGTTGATGATAGATAAGTAATTCTAGTGGGTGTGAGGTGGTATCTCATTGTGGTTTTGATTTGTATTTTCCTAATAACTAGTGAAGTTGAGCATTTTTTCATATATCTGTTGACCTTTTATATGTCCTCTTAGGATAAGGGTCTTTTTTGGGTCCTCTGTCCATTTTTTAATTGGATTGTTTGTTTTTTTGTTGTTAAGTTGAATAATTTCTTTATATATTATGGATATTAGCACTTTACCAGAGGTGGTGTTTGCAAATGTCTCCTACCATTCGTTTGGTTGCTTGTTTGTTTTTTTAGTGGTGTCCTTTGCTGTGCATAGCTTTTTAGTTTGATATAATCCCACTCATTTATTTTTGCTTTTACTTCCCTTGCCTTTGAAGTCAAGTTCATAAAATCCTCCTTGAAACCAAGGTCCATAAGTTTAGTACCAAAGTTTTCTTCAATGCCTTTCGTTGTTTCAGGTCTTATATTTAAGTCTTTGATCAAATTTTTTTTTTCTTTCTGTATTCATTCTCTGTTAAATTATAAGCTCCAAGGCCAAGAATAAACTATATCTCCTCCCTCTATGACACCCTCTCCACAGCACCCTAAATAGTATGTCAGCAAGAGCCCTCTGCCTCCCCCATGTGTGCTATTTGACCTACTTACTGGCTGGGAAACTCCTAACTCATTTCCTTACTGGTGAAGTGTGCTCATTTAAAGGACCTCCAGGGCTGGACAGCTGTCCCACAAAGCTCAGAGGTAAGCATGGACTCTCAGGGCTTCATTGCTACAGAGTACAGTCTTGAATGGACTTCTCTGCAAAAGACCCTGGTTATTTCCTGTCCCAGAGCTATTGAGAAGATAGTCTGGGGATGCTGGGATAGCACAATAGATTGAGCACTTGCTTTGCAACCGTGAGGTCTAGGGATTGAATCCCAGCCCCAGCCCATGCAAACCCACATGCTGAACTGCAGTGCAACTGGTAACGGCCAGGATGGAGGCAAAGGTTCTCACCTCCCATGAGGGAGGCCCCTAGTTTGGTTCTGCCCTATATGGCCCCACATCTGTCTGTGTAGAATGAAACTATGTCAAAAAATATTAATGATGTACAACTGTGGATACTGCTCTGGGCCCTCCCCACTTCTTTCTGTCTCTCTCTCTCACTTTCTCTCAAACAATAATAAAAATCTTAAAAGAGAGAGAGAGAGAGAGAGAGAGAGAGAGAGAGAGAGAGAGAGAGAGAGAAGGTGATCTAGGAAGACACACACCCCAGCCTCTCCATCCCCTCTGACCACCAGCATGCATACACACACTGGTTGGCACCTGCCCACTTTTTCCTCTTCACGGGAAATAAGCAGGAAACCTCACAAGTATTCCTCAACCATAGATTCTTCCTTTGAAATCCATTGGTCATTTCATTATCTGAGCCCCTATTATATGCCAGGCACTTCCACATAATTCATTTCCTTTAATCCTCCCAAGGCTACAAGGTGGACATTATTACCCCATTTTAAAGATGAGGAAATTAAGGCTCAGGGTAATGAAGGGTCAGAGGCAGGTTTCAAGCCCAGGTCTGCCTGGCACTGAAGCCCTTTCCACTCTGGGTGTTTATCTCTCTGTATAGGACAAGACTGCCAGGCTGAATCGTAGCATTTTGGGGAGGGGAATTTTTTTTAAGCCACCTACCCTAATAATTCTCTCCAGCAGCAACATGCCAGTTATGCCACAATATCCTTTAAAATTCCAATTTGTTCAGCTCAGACAAGATTTCCATTTGAGTCCAATTTCTTTCATCAAAACATTTTCCCCAATGTGTGAACAAAAATTACAAATGCGTAGCCAAACAGTGAAGATCACACTAATTAAAATTCACTCCTTATAGTAGGGATGGAAAAATGCATTTTGAACAAAGGGCTAGGAGAATTAAATTTTTATTTCACCTTTGCTTTTCCTAAGACCTTTTAAAAACTGTCTAATGTGTTCTCATTTATTGATAACAGACTGCTACAACACCTGGCCTAGATCTGTGTAATCTGGATTTCTTAAATTAGCATATTGTATAAAGAAAAGAATGAAAAGTGAAAGAAAAGAATACTTTATATAGCCTTTGCTTTCATCTCTACTCATAGGTCACTCTAGGGTCTGTAGAGTTTTATCTTCACATTTTATACATTCTTGGTGACCTTTGACATAGTCTAGACTAGTGGCTTTCATACATTTTTTTAACACTAAATCTCATCTTTAAAATGAAATCTTACATTAGCACCCAAAGTGGAAAAAAATTAAATGCACACACATTTACACATACATATATATTTTTGTAAATTTGAATTTATTTTTATGTTCAAATTGTTAACATTGATTCATTTAAAATAAATAAACAATTTATAGCCTAGAAAGTGAATAATACCTTGTTTTCAAAGGTTCATAGTAAAATCAGTGGCTAGGCAGTAAGCTACAAAGAAAACATCAATAATTTTCAAAAATAATAAACAGTACCGATAACTTTAATGCCATATAACTGAAAATAACAGAAGCAGAAAACTGAAATATAAAACTTCTAAAATATTTTTAAATCTCTGAAACAATTCTTGGTCAAAGAGAAAACCAAAACCAAAATAGCCAAATATTCAGCAAATAATGACCACAAAAATACTGCATATCAGGATTCATGGGAAATAACTAAAGGAGTCCTCAGAAAAACATTCATAGCCCTAAATATTTATTCTATTAAACCAGAAAGATGACAAAGAAAAGAAGTTATAGTATAAAAAGAATAAAATTAAGAAAAACTAACAGATTAATAAAGATCAAAGTAATTATGAAAGAACTAAATAGTAGAACTAATAAATCTCTAAATTTATTTTTTTAAGCTTCATTTTATTGTTTTTGACAGAGACAGAGAGAGACAGAGAGAAGGGGGAGGGCCCAGAGCAGTTTCCACAGTCGCACTTCATCAGTTTTAGACATGGTTTCCTTCCACACAGTTGGACAGGGGCGAGCAGGGCAGGAACTGGGCTGGGGTCCTCCCGCATGGGAGGCACACCCCCTCGAGCCAGGGGTTGAACCAGGGGGGTGAGCACTGAACTGGGGGCCTCCCACATGGGAAGCACATCCCCAATTCAGCATGTAGGTCCATATTGACCAGGAACCAGGATTTGATCCTCTGTCCCCAGGGCTGCAAAGAGAAGCACAACCCT